>CABHPP010137737.1:0-16604 GCA_902168425.1 Peromyscus attwateri | reverse complement strand
ACACACACACACACACACACACACACACACACACACAGAGGCATATGTAATGTTCCTTCCATCCTTTTACTTGTGAGTATTTTGTTGTTGGGAAGTGCAGGAATAGGAGGGTACTAGTTTAACCTGCACTGGAATAGTGAAATCTAATTGACAGCGAAGTTTTCTTATTAGAATTTATCTGTGAAGCATGGAATACAAATTTCGAATTGATTTGGATTTTAGTTAAATTAAGTTTTTAGTGTGTTTAAATTTTGTTTAATTTAGAAAATTGTACCCAAAATTTTGATCAAATAAGTGTGAAAACCACTTATATAAATCCAACCTTTGTTAGTGAAAATAGAAAAATCACAGTATATTGAGGTAAAGGAAGACATATAAACTATTTAGCTCATGTGAGCCCTTTAGCCTAAAAAGACAGAAGGGTGTGTTGTTAAGGAACATTTTGAGAGGTTTTTTTTTTTTTTTTAACCTAAAAGGGAAAATGAGAGACTGAATAAATTAGGAGTTAGCTGAAGGTCATTTTAACTGTAATAATTTAGAAATACAGGAGAAAAAAGATTTTCTATCTCTTAATGAGACAAAATATATGCATAGGGATGTGGTTAGATATGGCCAGAGATTCTGTTTGGACACCTTCTTAATTAGTTCAATAAAAATGAAGTTTCAAGAATGAGATTAATTCAACAAATCAATTGATAACAACTGATTAATTGATGTCAGTTATCATTTATAAAGCAGTTTGAACATGGAACATGTTATGAGTATTAAGTAGTATTATTAAGATTATAATGATGAGGATGCAGATGAAAAATCTACCATGGGTACCATTTTAAAAAAGGGTTTGTAATAAGGACATAGTGAATGATGTCATGGCATTCAGGAAGCAGTATCAAGCTATTTTAATTTTCTTTCTTGCTGTTTACAGACACATATAGACACATGCACATTCACATGGACAAACATTCATTTAAGGTGGTGTCTTTTTTTACCTTGTTTTTGCTTCAAATGCATTCTCTGTTTAGCATAAAATATGACATTTTGTATAAATTTTGAAAATATGAAAAATTTAATAAGTTGTTTTTTTTTTTTTTTTAAGTATCTAAGAGGAAGAACATCTCTGGGATGTCTGTGGTGGAATTTCCAGAGAGGTTCAGATCACCTGGCTCCTGATCTAATGAATGGACTAACCTCTTGATGGGTTCACAGTAAGACAGTAGTACTGCAGTCAATGTGTTCAAGGCTATTCCCCACTTCCTCTCCTATTCAGATTCAATGTATCTGGTTGCGTGGTCAGCTTTTTGATCCTTTAGACTTGAGTTTTGTGGTGATAAGCCAGAAAGACACAACGGAAAAAAGAAAGCATCTTCAATAAATGGTGCTGGCTTAACTCACTATCTGTAGGTAGGAGAATACAAATAGATCCAAATGTATCACCCTGCATGAAAATAATCTTTAGAAAAACCTCAGTAATGTATCTTCCTCTTGAATTTTTATAAATTGATTACCTGAAAAAATTCAAAAATATTTATTAATAAAAATGTTACTAAATAGTCTAGATTACCAATCTTAAGAAATAAAGTAGAATTTTTTGCTTAAACATGTTCCTTATAATAAGTAATATGCATCTGATTTAATTAGATGTGAAAATTGAATTTTTATGTGGCCATGTCTTATTTATGTCTATTATTTTGTTGATAATTTAAATTACTGACTCTCCTTTTGATGAGCAAGTTTAAATTGTTCCGTGTACTTGATGAAATTTAGGTAGCAAAGAGGTTCTAGAATATGTAAATTGAAATAAAAATTTTAAATTCTGAATTATTTCTTTAAATGTATTAATGCTTAAATCTACTTATAAAAAGTCAATTATAAACATACTAAAATTTTTCAAATTTGTCACTGGTTGTCAAATTTGAAGAATTATTAACATCTTGAAAGGTCTGAAAATTATGTGAATGTCTATACTGATTGTATATATTTCTTCATTCTTTCTAAACGTGTATATATGTGTATTAGCAGAAGTGATTCAAATTTACAGTAAATTTGTTATCTCTTTAATGCAATCTTCATTTAAATTTAATATTTAATAATGTTTAACAGGTCCTTATAAAATATATAGTTGTAGTCTAATATCTTTTCTGATTATTTTAGTCTTTTGTTTATTTAATTAAAATATAATTACATAATCCCTGCCCTCTCTCCCCTCAATCCTGATCCATTTTAAATCCATAGCCTTTTAAACTTGTTATTGTTGCACACACACACACACACACACACACACACACACACACACACATATGCAAGTATGTATATATACATAGACACATACATATGCTAGTACACATAAACACACATTGCTGAGTCTCTTTATTCATTCTTAAATATATATGTTCTTAGGGGTTACCGCTACTATTGGGTCAGCATTTAGGAGGTTCATCCCTTGGAAAGGCTACTTTTCCTTCACTCAGCATTAGTTAGTGCTTTTATCTAGGAGTGGGGGACTCATGAAATTAACAAATCATGATGGTTTGTCAACTGGTATTGTCATTTCCAGGTCTTGTTTACACACTAGGTATCTTTCTTGAACCCAGAGTTCCTATCTACCTGCTTGATTGTCAATTATATTTGGAAGATTTCTCTCCAAAGTGATTTTCTTTTTGCCTACCATGGTTAGGACAAACTTCAGAGTGACAATATGTCTGTGTCAGACATTTATGCCTTCACAGTCCAACTGTTTATCTCATACAACTTACTCACACCCATAGGAACTCCTATAGAGGGCTGTAGATGAATTTCTAAACAATCTTATTAAATAAGAAACACAGAGCCAAATACAGAGGTAATAGCCAAAGAGATTGGTGTGAATAGCCATGACTAGCCTTAGCTTAACACCATGCAGTAGCTTCCACAGAGAGAGAGCTTCTTCCTGTCTAACCTGTGTTTTTATTGCTTTCCTGTTCTGCCTTCTCATTGGCTCTAAGCCCAGCCACATCACTTCCTCGTCACTACCTGTCTATACAGACCTTCAGGTCTCTATGGTTGGTTGCTGTGGGATGTTCTGTATGGCAATGTGTTGCTCTGATTGGTCAATAAATAAAACACTGATTGGCCAGTGGCTAGGCAGGAAGTATAGGCGGGACTAACAGAGAGGAGAAAAGAACAGGAAGGTGGAAGGAGACCTGCCAGCTGCCGCCATGACAAACAGTATGTGAAGATGCCGTTAAGCCACGAGCCATGTGGCAAGGTATAGATTTATAGAAATGGATTAATTTAAGATATAAGGACAGTTAGCAAGAAGCCTGCCATGACCATACAGTTTGTAAGCAATATAAGTCTCTGTGTTTACTTGGTTGGGTCTGAGCAGCTGTGGGACTAGCAGGTGAGAGAGATTTGTCCTGACTGTGGGCTAGGCAGGAAAACTCTAGCTACAGTTGGTACTGGGATTAAAGGCACATGTCACCACGCTTGGCTGAGTCCTTGACCACACAGAGACTCTGCCTGCCATGTGATCAGATTAAGGGCATGTGCTACCACTGCCTGACTTCTGTGTATGTCTTTCTTTGACCTCTGATCTCCAGGCAAACTTTATTTATTAACATAAAAATAAAATATCACATTTCAGCACAAATAAAATATCACCATATTTCCCCTTTTTTATTCTAATAAAAAGAAAAAAGAAAAAAGTTATAACTAATATAAGAAAAACTATATAAATAAGTACAATAACTATATACAATATATACAATCAATAAATACCTCAACAATGTCTAGTCCATTTGCATCTGACAAACTCAGAGAAAATATTCCATTATCTATCCTATTTTGGTAAGTAATATACCTGAATCACTTTCTATCTTAACTTGTATTACTAACAGAGAACTATCTTATAATGTCTTTCAAATTTATATACTTTACATCTCTTTAGTGAGTTTCTTTTCTGAAATTCTTAACAAGGAAAACTATAACTATCACTATCTAATCTTCAACTAACTATAACTATAACTATCTAATTTTCAACTCACTCAGAGACCCAAGAAGGAAATAATATTACCCAATAAAACAGGAAGTGCAAACAAGCAACTTCCAAAAAAAATATGAGTTGACAGAAACAGCCAACTGCCTGGACAGTCACCTGAGGTTTCTCTGCAACTTTGGGGCATCATCTTCAGCCTATGGGCTTATCGTATCTGACAGACTCATTTGTAAAGTAGGGCCTACAGTTCAACCTAACATTCAGTGCGAGTAGGCCATGTACCAGATAAACCTGAATTCCACTAGTGTCCTGTCATGATTCAGGATTTTAAATTCCAGAAATTGTTGATGTTTTTGGAATTCAGCTGTCCACTATTCTTGGCTTGTGGGTGGCTTCATCTCTTTTATTAAATGCCATTCTACCATTGAGAGGTTAGACTCCATCAGCCTAGTTACTCTTTCAAGAGTAACTGTTTCAGCTACTGTTCCACTGCACATCAGAAGCCATTGGTTTAAGGCCTGTTCAGCTGCCTTTGAAGAAAGGGGCACTGTACCTTTTCCAGATTGCAAAGGCCATTTCAGCGATGGTGCCATATTATCCTGGTCTCAGAGGATGCCTATTGCTAAAGCCACAACCACACTTGTCTTGGTAAGAATTGGTAGTCTTTTGTTTTGTGTCCTATCTGTCCATTTTTGTCCTGTTTGTTAGCAGTCGATTTGAGGACACTTTGTTGTCCAGTGGCTAAATTTTGCCACAATGAAAGTTAACTCCATATGCAGTTTCTTCAATGCCCATATCTTCTCTGAAGTAGATTGGAATAATATTATCTTTCTGGGGTCTTTGATGTAGTTGAACACTAGATAGTTATAATTTCCTTAGTTATGATAAAAGATGAGTTAGATATAAAACCTTAGACTCACAAATATAAGATAGTTAGGATATCTTCTTATAAGATTAGATATTGTAACTGTAATTCTTGCTTGATAATTGTTTTGTTATATGTAATTTTACTATGTTAAAGTTAAAACCTTCCTTTTTGAAAAAAAAAGAAAAGGGGAAGTGCTATGGATATCGCTCTGTATGCTGTGAATGTGTTGCTCTGATTGGTTAATAAATAAAGTGCTAATTGGCTTGTAGCCAGGCAGGAAGTATAGGTGGGACAAAGAGAGAGGAGAATTCTGGGAACAGGAAGGCTGAGCCAGAAGTCACCAGCCAGACACAGAGGAAGCAAGATATGAAGGCAGAACTGAGAAAAGGGACCAAGCCACGTGGCTAAACATAAATAAGAAATATGGATTAATTTAAGTGTAAGAGCTAGTCAATAGTTATCCTGAGCTAATAGCTGAGCAGTTTAATTAATATAAGCCTCTGTGTGTTTACTTGGGTTGGAGTGGCTGTGGGACTGGCAGTGAGAGATTTGTGCTGACCACTGGCAGGCTGGGACATAGGAAATCTTCTAGCTACAGAGGGTAGTGTATCTTCAAACATTTATCAAGATTCTAATCACTAATTCAATTGTTACCAACTTAATCCTTACCTTATAACTTCTTCTGACCACCTTATGGTTCCATGATTCCATTGTTTTTTTTTTTGTTTGTTTGTTTGTTTTTTGTTTTGTTTTTCGAGACAGGGTTTCTCTGTGTAGCTTTGTGCCTTTCCTGGAACTCGCTTGGGAGACCAGGCTGGCCTCGAACTCACAGAGATCCGCCTGCCTCTGCCTCCCGAGTGCTGGGATTAAAGGCGTGCGCCACCACCGCCCGGCTGATTCCATTGTTTTTTGAGCAATTGCAATGAAATGTATAAAACCTAAAATTGTTTTCATCAATGAAAGATGAAAAATATATTCCTACTTTGCTCAAAATGACAACCAAAGTCTTCCTATGCTCACAAGACTCTTCACAACTTGTTTCCATCATTATCCTCCCTGTGTTTATATGGATAGATTCCCATTTTAAATTAGAAACAATAAAAGCAATTACATTATTAAAATAATTTAATTATTAGCATAATCACACAAAGAATATGACTATATAAATGTAAATGTCAAAATTCTAGACTTAATAGGGTACAAGAAAATATAAGGCAATATAAATACAAAATATTATGCAAAATGTACCTGTTTTATAAAATGAAAGAAACTTTTTGAACAATTATGTAGATTTTAGTAGAAGTTTCTATCAACAAAATCAGTATATATCTTAGAAATGCCTTTTTGTCTTTTGTTTTTCTAGTGCCTTTTTATCTTTTCTCTTTTTTATTAAAAATAGATTTTTTTTCCTCACATAATATATCCTGATTAGTTTCACCTCCCTCTACTCCTCTCAGTTCCTCTCAGTCTCTTGTCCCATCTGGATCCACTCCTCTCCAGTCTTTCAGTAGTAACCAAACAGGGAATAACATATCATATCATATCATATCATATCAAAGCATATCATATCATATCATCTTATGACAAAACAAAAACTAACACATCACATAGCATAAAGAAAACAAACAGAAGGTAAAAAGCCCAAACAAAGGCACAAGAAAGAGAGACTCAGTCTTTCACAAAATCAAGAATCCCATTTAAAAACCAAAAAAAAATATAAACTGAAATCCTTAACATATATGCAAAGGACCTGTTATATAAAATAAAAGTCAGAGATGAAAATGTATATAAATAAAATTAAATTAAAATAATAAGATATATTTTTAAAAAAAAGGAAAAGCCCTGACAGGATATAAGGAGCATGGGGGAAGGAAGCTGCGTTGGATGTCCTGCTCTTTGGGGCTGGAGAAAGGGGTTGGATTTAGGGAACAGGAGGGGTAGTTGAAAATCTGTAGTTAGCTTACTGTTTCCCTGCCCAGAGTGGCCTGTGGATTCCAGGAAATGCCTGATGGAAATCTGGAATGGGATGAAGCAATGAATGGGGAGGGGGAGGGCAGTGTGAAAGAAAATATTCATGTGATCCCTTTGAGGTGGGGTAGAGACGAAGCTGAGACAGCAAAGGTGGTTTGCTACAGAGCTGAGAATGGAGGAGCTGTAGGAGAGAGGAAGATTGATCTGCAGTTAACCTCCCTACTTCCCTGACCAAAGTGGACTGTGGCTCCCCAGAGAATACTTGCTGCAGTTGGGGGCTGGTATAAAGCCATGAGTAGGGAAAGGCAGGTTGTAGAGGAAGATCTGTGTGATTCCCAGGAGTTGGGAGGGTTGGAGACTGCAGCAAGTGGTCAGATACAGAGCTGGGTATCCGTTAGGGGGACGGGATTTGAAGGAGTAAAGTGAGGGGAAGATTTGCACTCAACTTTCTTGCTTTCCTGGCCAGAACGCTTTCTTTTTTATCTTGATTCTTTTATGACATAAGTAAATAGTTTTATAAACACTTTGTTTAACCTAATGAAACTATGTACAAACCTGAAAGTAAGAGAAAACATTGTAGGTGCAACATTTAAAATTGTGTGCAATGATTCAAGGTGATATTGTTAATTTTTCATTTTTCTTCATAACAATGTATTGATGATATATCAACACCAATGTAATATTGACATTTGTCTAATGCCGTAATCTATCTATATGTCCTCAAGAAAATACAACCACTTATTGGTTATTTGGAGACAAGCAAATTGACATATGTAAACATCACAGACCTGTTCTTTTATAAATTTACTATTAATGACATTAGTAAGATGGGGATAAAATTTTGCAGAACATAATTCATGAGAAAAATATAATTAATATTATTTACGTATTTTTTTAATTAAATGTATTGACTTCCTGTTCTGGACAGTTTTATGCTGACCAGCATTTATTTTCTAGAAATTATAATATAATATAGAGTTTATTAAATGGAAATCTACCTGCTATCACTTTATCTGAGATGATATAGACAATGTGGAAAGGGAAAATATCAGTATTCACATGTACAAAGAATATAATGAGGGGCTGGAGAGACAGCTCTGTGGTTAAAAGCACTGACTGCTTTTCCAGAGGACCCAGGTTCCATTCCTAGCACCCACATGACAGGTCACGACTATCTGTAAATTCCAGTTCCAGGGGAACCAACAGCCATGACAAAACATCAATGCACATAAAAAAAATTAAAAAAAGAGTATAATGAAGCAAAACCACAAAAATGCCACATATAGAAAAAAATACATATTTTCAGAACAAACAGGGAAGGGAAAAATGAAAGAAGAAAAATTGTGGAAGACAAGAGACAGCTACATAAGTCTCTGGAATTCCCCTTGGGAGAGGCTATTATTCTTATTGATTTGCGTTTGCAAGTTCTCTGCCCCCTCTCTCTCTGCTGGGCCACTATGTAATCCATAAATAATAAATGGAGTAGTAGTGAGCGACTCCTTAGGCTGCAAGCATAGCAGCCATTACAAAATATTAATCCACCGACTGTGTACCACATCACCTTCATTATAAAACCCACTTCATTGTGGAATCAAGAGCCTAGACGTAAACTATCAGCTCCAAAGTCTGAAGCAAATGCAATGAGATGGTTATAATTACAGGATTCAACTCTTTTATTATTTGAAATTCAAAAATTAGTTATTTGTCTAATGGGGTATACAGGATTACAGAATTTAACTCTAATTATTTTTTACTTCAAATTGATTTGTTTGCCTTTAAAATACTGACTTGATTCATGAATGTATAAAGCAATAAAGCAAAGGTTGTTGTTGCCCTTAAAAGTATTATATCTCACCATTTTCTGGGTGCTTTTTATAAAAATCATAAAATATCTTAAGTGTGAGACCATTTTATGTTTTATTTATCCTGTGTGTGTATGAGAAACGTAAGCTTCAGACTGTAAGTGGATAGCCAAACATGTAGTGTAAACGCTGAATGCAGAAATGACAAAGAAGTGACTGGTACCAATTAAAGTGAACTTAAAATTGCAACATTAGCAAAGGTAATCGGAAGTTAATGATACATCTGAATATTATGGCCCTAGGCATTTTTACTGTTTCAAAGACCTAGACAGGCACAGGTGTATCATAATATTGTATGTGGAAGATATCTCCCATGCTGTGTGAGAACCAACTTATTTGTATCATTTTAAATACATTTTTCTCTCAGAATGACAAATATCCAGAGAAGCACATGAACTGTCAGTAGTTACCACCATGAATCTCAAATTGTGATCAGACATGTCCTTTCATTAACTGAGTAAGAAGCCGAAGATGGGGAGTATCTCCAGCGTCCCCCATGTCATTTCCCAACAAGGTAGTTTATTCCTCAAAGACTGGTTTACATCCAGAACTGTCATTGCATCATGTGTTTAATTTTATCATTTAGGTATAGAGTATATTTCCTTTTATTAGATATATTTGATGTTGATTGCTTAAAGGCACTATAATTTGTTGTTTCTGCTTGACTGTTAGTGGCTGATTTAATATTTATCTGTGATTTACGTTGCTTTTTTTTTATAAACATCAGGTGAGTATAGTGTTGTTATGAACATTTTGTATATGCTTTCCTTTGATAAGTATGTGTGTTTAATAGAGTGTATGTGTGTGTGTATGTGTGTGTGTGTGTGTGTATGTGTGTGTGTGTGTGTGTGTGTGTGTGTGTGTGTGCTTGAATGAGTGAAAGTTCTTTTTTTAAGTTTTCTGTTTTTAAATTTATTTATTTTAATGTGCATTGGCATTTTTGCCATGGGTGTCGGGTCCCCTGAAACCGGCATTACGAACAGTTGTGAGCTGCCATGTGGATGCTGGGAATTGAACTCAGGTCCTCTGGAAGAGCAGTCCGTGCTCTTAACCTCTGAGCCATCTCTCCAGCTCGAGTGAAAGTTCTTAATTTAAATTTTATATATTTGTCTTTTTTATGATTCACTATTTCTTAATTTGTCTTGTTTAAAGTTATGCACAGGTTTCTTAATATTTTCTCCCAACAGGTATACAAATCCATCTTTGACACTGAGATGCAACAATTTTAGCAATAAAAATGCAATATAAGAAACTACTCCCAGAGGCTAGAATAATTAGTAAAAGAATACGGATCTCTCAAGGGTGTAGAATAAAGGATCAAGAAGAATCACTAACCCTAAAGTTTACTTGGTAACTCAAGGCAATCCTGCATGCCATCAGTTAGAGCTGACATGTAGGCCTAGTTAGATAAGGCATAGCCATAACTTAAGCAACATAATGGACTATAGATCCTGACAGAAAGTACTGGAACCTGTGCTTCAAACACTGGAACAGCTCTTCATAGAGATGTATACTGATGATGTGCAGACTTTTCTGGATGTTTGCTCCAGGCAAAGCTGTCCACTGGGGATCAGGATGGATTTTAATAAATAGTTTCCACTGGCTTTTATGTGCTCCAGGGTCATGGATCACTGTGATGAGATCTGGGGAAGCATAGACTGCGAGACTCTATAGAGAAAGTGAACACATGTAGGAAGTCAGACATTTTTTTTTTCCTACAATGTCTCAGACATTTCTAACTTGGACTTAAAAAAAGGTAATATTTAATTACCCATAGCTTTTTTGTTCACAGATCATGCAAAAAGTATTGGTTTTGAACTAAAGTAATTCATTGCTACAATACAGAAACAGGCTTGGAGGGAGGGTCAATGGGAGAGATAGATGATAGATAGATAGATGATAGATAGATAGATAGATAGATAGATAGACATGATATAGATAGATAGATAGATAGATAGATAGATAGATAGATGATAGGTAGACAGACATGTGATAGATAGATGGATGGATGGTTAGATAGATAGATAGATAGATAGATGATTAGATAATGCCAGGGATTTCTTGTGTTAACTCTAGCATAAATGGTATGGAATATATTCATAGTTTGGAAGGTAAATTTCCTCTAGCCATACGGCCTATGAGCAATATTATACTAATTTGGAAATTATCTTGTTCTGAACGTCCTGAATACCAAGTCCTTGCAGTTAGCCTATATTAAAGCAATAGGCACTGTGTACAATGAGAACTTGCAATGTATCAGTGGTGAGAGCATAAAAATATTAAGATATATAAGGCCTATTAATAACAGTCAACTCCCAATGTGTCTGACATAGAGACAAAATGCTTACCTAACAAGTTAACAACAGCAGCACTTTAAATTCGGTATGGAGTTAAAATACTACTTAAAAACAGCATTGGCTGTTAAATGTCAGTCCCTGGAATAGATAAATCTGACTACCTATCGGCAGTCTGGACTTACTCTTTTCACTCATGCTTCAGATTGAAGTTTTGTTTGCTTTTATGATGTTTACATTTCCTTCCTTCTCTTCTGTCTTTGACAGTTTACTTTCTCTTTACTTCACTGTATCAAATGTGAGCATTGCTCAATATAACCAATGCTGGCTCACTGATTCTTTTTAAGAGAAAAACTCCTCTTTTGAAATTCTGTATCTATGGCATCATATCTCATATCTTTGTGAAATATATAGGTGTGAGTTTTCAAATTTGGTTTCAGTCTCTAGATTTTACTCATAAATTTCTAACTAGTTACTAAGTGTGTGTGTGTGTGTGTGTGTGTGTGTGTGTGTGTGTGTGTTTTCACAGCTCAGGGCTGAAAGAACCAGATTCTTCTGCTAAATGTGTTTCACTGAAACTATAATTTCTTAATAATTATATATACAATCAATTGCCTAGATTTCAGGATCCACATTTCCTATTCTATTCATGCCTATCTTTTTGCTTTCTGCCAGTTCCTAGTATATAGCATATTTATATTTGCAAGTTCTTAGACATTTTGTTTATACACTTTTTAAAAATTCTATACTACAGTTACCACTACTACTTAAGCAGTAGAGTATGGGAAACAAACAACTTATAGTACTTAGAATAAACTACTTGTCTTTTGAGAACCTACAATGAAATCAGTTCTAGGAGCTGAAATTCTGAAGCTCATTATTAGTAAACCCAGAAAATTATTAAAATATCATAGCACACAGAGTACTACTAACAAACCACAAGGTCATCATTTATGATCATATGGTAAGGGTGTCTTTCTAAGGTACCATAAGCATAGCTTAATTATAAGAAAAGAAAAAGGATTTAAAGAGAAACCAACATTCCTCCACTGGGCACTTCCCTTGAATGACAAAAAGCAAATATGGAACAGAGAAAATAGAGTACCAAGTTATTGTCACAGTGTCTCAGGCACATTCGGAAAGATTGAACTATGGTTAATTATGATATGGAGTTTGACAGGAAGATGCTTAGGGGAAAACAGAAGTTCTCCCAAAAGGACAGTAAAAACAAACATTAGAATGCTAGGACAAAACTACAGAATAAACATTGAGAATGATGCACTGTCTCAATGGGCAAAGTCACAAAGCTGGCGATTTGAGTTCCTTTCCTTGAGCTACTTGAAGGTAGAAGAAGACACCTGGCTCCACCAAAATGCTTTCTGAACTCCACACATGCACAGTGGCACAGTATGCAAACACTCCATTTACACACACACACACACACACACACACGCACACGCACACGCACACGCACACGCGCACACACACACACACACATACAGGCATATAAATAAATAAATATGGGATCCTAGTTTTTAAGAAAAAAAAACAACATAAATCACAGATAAATATTAAATCAGAAGTAGCAGTTTTTAAACGGTTCTATAAAGGACCATACATGGTTTAGGGTCTATATTTTTCTTCGTCTAATTCCTGAAAGCATTTGTTTGGTACCATAGTAATCCACAGAGAAAAACACTGAATAAATATGTATCTACAAGCAGTGGGAATCCCAGGAGCATAAAGAAGTTCTGGGGGTCAGGAAAATCTCAAGAATTCTGTGAATGTGCAGAATCTTTTATTTACTTCTTGTGAGCTGCCCGCAGAATGTAGCTCAGAATTATTTATCTTTCTTCCTCAGAAGTGTAAAATGAAAGAAGAACGAGCAACCTCACTGTACTCTAAAAGCATTTCAATAACAGAATTTCTGTGAGGCATTCTCGAGTACCCTGTTCATTGTTCAAGTTGTTGAACATGCTAAACAGCCATTTAGAAAATTTCAAATAACTGGTCCAACACATCCATTCATTCATTTTTGGATGGATATGAAAATAGAACTAAGCCATTTTTAAATGAAATTATGTGCTTTCCAATAGAATTATTAGGTTCCTTTCATTTTTGCTGGTAAACAAAAGAATTTTTGAATTCTAAAATGCAGTGCTTTCATGAAATATTGATAATGACACATTTTAAATATATATGTGTATATATATATATATATATATATATATCACCTAAGATATTACCTAATTGAATTAAGTTTATGGAGTTCACATTATTTGCACAAGCAGTTGTATTACACTGTGAAGAGTACTAAAATACAAATTAGGTAATATCTTAGGTGTAACACTCTGCACACGAATTCCAGCCTTCCCACTTGTCATCTGTATAATATGGAGAATTAAAGTGAAGGGAAGACAATATTTATCTCAATAGGCTGTTATGAGTGTTAATTGAGAGTAACCATTAATGGGATTAATCCATGGAGTCTATTCAATGAGTAAAGGAATTTATTTGGGGGTTAACTCACAACCACGGGAGATTTATCGGAGGGTCCAGTAAAGTTGAGCTGTGTCCCACGCTGATCTGCCTGGTCCAAGATCTCAGCATCCAAAACCACATGGTAGCAAAGAGAGAGCACAGTGCAATGCAGGTCTTAAGGGTCCCCCAGCGGCCACGCCCCAGGGGCATGTACCTCAAGGTCATAGGCAGGTGTAACAGCGACCTGCTACCTCACTAGGGGCGGTGCTTCAGGGCATGGCTCAAACAGCTACCCACTTCCAACCATTGTGGTGGAGTCAGAAAAATGTCTTTCACACAGTTACTCAACAAGTAATCATTTCTATAATGGGTGTATGTATCATAGCATGTAGATGTCATAGAAGAAACCAGCCCAGGGGCCGGATTTCATCATATCATGTTGCATCAGGAACAAGATTATGTGTGGTTCTGAATGCTCAGAAATCATCAAAGGATTATGCTTGGGGAATTCTTTACTCCTACCCAAAAGGTCGGGAAGCACTAGTATTTGAGTAAATATGGTCAGCTAAACAGGCAATCAACTTGCTTTAAAAAGAAAACGTTGCCAATGGCAACGTGCATGTGCATGTGTGTGTGTGTGTGTGTGTGTGTGTTTTAAGAATATATAAATATGTGTAGTAGCTGGAAATCCTTCTCTCTATCCTCCTCTCTCTCTCCTTCATCCTGCTTTCCCCCCTTCTTTTTACTTCCTCTTCCTTCTCCTCCTCCTTCCTCTTTCTCTTCTAACAATATCTTACTATTCAGCTCAGTACAGCATCACAATTATGACCCTTCTGTTTCACCCTGAAGAGTGCTGGGAATACGGCCACATGCCTGCTGCCACCATATACAGAAACCTATATCTTTCATAACATGCAGGAAACCCCCGAGCACAGTGCTACCAAATGAAAAGACGATGCTGAATGAGGGCAGAGTTCTCATAGATGACTAATAAACAGATTTCCAACAAACAATATCTCTTTGCTGTTTGTATTACTTACAGTGATAGAGTATTAAAAATTGAAAGTACTAAGGACTATTGAGAAGAGCCACCCTCCTTTCAGCTAATGGTGAGTTGTGATTTCACCCTAGACCTACGATATGCTAGAGCAAATTGCTAGAGCACATGGTTTGTCTTGGCTGTGTTTATTGGAATTTCTGTTTATGCAAGAATAAATTGGACTATAAGGACCATGATACCGTTCTCTGACTTTTTCCATTTCTGATTTCATCCCTTTGGCTTCTGAGACTGCCATCTTGGGCTCAGAGTAATAATAAACAATATAGTCTGGCCTCAAAGTGGGAAAGACACGGGCTCCTCTACCTCTAAGTCTTTCCTTTTTCTATGTAATAGCCCCTTGTCATGGTCATGAAGAATTACGTTTCTGGCTGAAATGCAGTTTCTGTATTTAGAGAAATATGGCACATTCCATTCATTTCACAATGAACGTATGATTCTTGTCTATAATGTAATTAGAACAACAAGAAAGACTCTGTTAGTGGCTGAGTTCAAGAAACTAAAACTGATGGTCAAAGTGGATTAATCACTTTTCGTGGATTCTGAGCATACTGTTCTTAAATTTCTAGTGCAAACTATATTAAACTATTCCTGTCCTATCCACATTTAATCCTACCGGTTCTACAGAAATGAGATGCAAAACAATTTTTCAGAATATTGTTGTACATGAGAAAGAAGCTTACTTTAAATTAGCCAAGTTTTAGGGAGACCAAAAGCCCGTGCAGCTGCTCTTTTCCTGTTGTTTCTTCCACACACTGAGCTCTGGTCTTCTGTTGTGGTTTTCCTCCCTTTTAAAGGAGAAAGTAAGTTCTGCTGTCAAGTTCGTTCTTCTTTGTTTCTGGAAACTGAAAATAGAACGTTAAGCCTCACTTAAAAGTATTCTGCACAAACATGACTCCCAACCTTAGAAAACAAAAGAAGAAGACCTCAGTAAAAGATTCTCCCTTTCCACCACCACCATTAACTTCTTGGGTCTTTGGGAACACCTAGATAACATGTCAAAAAAAATTTCTGCACTCAAGCAGAAACTGTCAAACTAGTATTAACTGAACAAAAATGGACACCCATAGATATCTGTTGCACTAAAAAATAAATCCTCAGGTTCCCATTCTTTGGTTTACCAAAAAGTAATAGTGGTGTAATTCTCTTTTGTTTGCAAAACATTTCATTAAGTCGGAGTATAGAAGAATTGTTTGCAATTGAAAAACCTCCTACTTAAGCAGCAGACATAGGGGCTATACTCATGTTAGACTTAGAAAAAAAGGTATATATATTAACTTTTTACTAACTCATTTTTACTAATTTATTATATGTTATTTTATAATAAAACAAAAGACATATAACAGAAAATATAAACAATATATAATTATTAACATGTAATGCTTTAATTAAAATATATAAATATGTTTACTTATGAATGTACCTTCCTTCAAAAGGAATATGGATTTCTGTAATTAGGGACATAGAACTTAATGGGTGTTTTGGAAATGTTCCCTTTCTTATTCCTCTGCAGGTATTGAAAAATGTGGAGAATATGCAGAAAACAACTATTTATGTTGAACACCAGGTAGCACAGCACTGGAATCCCTAAGGAAGGGCCAGGACAGATTAAGCCTATGAAGGCTTGCCTTCTGCTTCAGGGACCATTTACTGAATATAATCTGGAAAAGGGAAACCTAGCAGATTTCTGTAAGTTTCCCGAGTTTGAAGAAGCTGAAACTGATGTTTAAGGAGACAATACAGTCGTTATATTTAGAATAGAATATCTATCAGCAAAAGTCTGCAAAGAGAAGTGAACTAGCAAAATTAAAGATCATTAAGACTTCAGCTAAATACTTATCAGTATATGCCCTGGATTAAACTCCCTTAAGGCAAGCAAAAATGGCTTGGAGACATGATAGTTCCCAGGCAAACAGGGAAGTGTAGATTGGAAAGCCAGAAAGGAGAGATCAGCTAAATACATGATGTACATAGTAAAAAAAACAAAAAACAAACAAACAAACAAAAACAAACAAAATTTCCACATTTTAAGAATGGTGTGTGTGTGTGTGTGTCTTGTGCTTTTGTAACATTTTTTTTAAAGTTTGATTTGTTTTTG
>CABHPP010137736.1:0-28242 GCA_902168425.1 Peromyscus attwateri | reverse complement strand
GGGACAACCCCAGGTTCAACTTGATGCTGGGCGAGAGGAACCGGCTGCCCTTCGGGAGACTGGGTGAGCCTTTCCCTCGTGGCCGTTGCGCGCACGGCCCCGGGGAGCCAGCGCTTTTGTTTTTAAGGTCATTAATCTTCTCCAGGCGCTAGCTCGCTCTGGCAGATCTAAAATGGATCCGCCAAGACCTAAACCCATAGCTGGATTCGGAACGGAGCCTCGGTGCGGTTGCTGTGTCTGCTGACAGTGCCCTAGCCCTGCACCCGGAGTGTCGGCCTCGACTCCGAGCTTCCCTGGGCCTGCTGCCATCATCTTGCAGCTTTCCGCCACCGAGGATTCCGCCTTGTGTGGTGTGGGTGTGGAGGGGGAGTTGTCGTTGTTGAAACCCCAGAGGCTTGTGCTACCGAGAGGCCCAGAGAATTTGGGAAAGACTCACTGAATTACCCAAAGCGGGAGCTTCCAGGGAAGCTGGTGGGTGGGAGTGGAGGGGTGCTCCATTTCAGACCTCTCTTTTCGCTGCATCTGCAAATGATGGTTTTTCACAGGAGTTTGGATGCCCTTTGGTCTCCTCATCCACGTGGGCGAAGCTAGCTTGGTCCCACTTTATTCATATACTTTCTTGTAGGAAGGGACAGCGACTCCCTTTTAAATGACGTAATCTAGAAGTTGTCCAGATGGGTTCAACTAGCATCCCACAAACTTGAGCCTCTCTCTCTGGGTAGCTGGTTCTTTTGCAAAAACTCACTTGGGGGTGGGGTCGGTTGTATTTCAAGGACAGAAGGGGAGAATTGATAGCAAAGAAGAGACTTCTCTACCTTGGAGAACACCCCACAGAGTAGTGTCCCGTGTCCTGGAGAGGAGAGTGTTTTCAGAAATAGGTGTGGTCAGAGATAGATGACTAGACTGAAAGCAGGTCGTTTGGAATTAACTGGCTATTTGGCAAGCTTGCATAAGGCATTTGGGTGACATTACAGCCCTATCAAGATGTGATAGCTTGAAGAATGAAGTGTGTTAAGGCTTAACCTTACTGAAATAGTCCAGGGACAACTTTTCATTCTCATACAAGTTTATACTGTAGCATGGCAACTCCATGGAGGGGCTGGTTGGAAGTCTCAGAAATCTCAGAATAGAAATGTGCTTGTTAACCAGGTTCCTCTGGAAGGGCTCAGCAAAGAAAATCCCACTAAACGAACTTCCCTGAAAGGAGTACAGAAACAGCCACCAGTGTGTCCCCTTCCTCTGTCACCCCCTTCCTGACTCCCCTTCCTCTTGGCACTTGACAGTGCCTGATGGTAAGAGCCTCGGTAAAACCTTGGTGTTGAGAACACAGGGAAAGACTCTGCTCAGGCTGGGGCAGGGGGAGGTGGCCTGGCTGCTGGGATGACAAAGAGAAACCCTTTGTGATCCCAGTCCTAAAAAGGCCCCACACGTTTAGCAGATGAGCAGCAAACGTTTTATCTTTATGGAAAAGACAGATGCATCCTCTTAACTAAAATGGTTCTGCACCCTCACTGTTGAGAGTATTCCCTTTCTGTCTAAAGTGGGCGGCATAACCCAAGGAGAAAGCATAGAGTCGTGTGCAGGCGCTGGAAGCCAGTGGTCACCAGGTCACCAGTGAATCGGACCTGTCTACCCCAGGGAGACTGTGGAAACCAGATAATTAATGTCTGAAAGTTCCAATTTGGTTATGTGCCATGGTTGGGTTAATTATTGTTAACCCTGACACCAACTCAAAGTCTCTTTTAAAATCTTAGCTTTTGTTACTGGAAATGCAAAGCATTTTGTTAGGAGTTAAAAAAATTTTAATAAAATGTATTTTTGTTGTATCATGTTATTTCTAATTTTTAATCTTGATTTATTTCATCTTTTGTGGTGCTGAGGATTGAACTCATGGCCTCAAATGTGTTGATGATGCACTGTACCACTGAGCCACACTGCAGACCACCTGTTGTGGTTTTAGACCAGCTTTTGTAGTAAGAGCTAATACATGTTTCCTCATGGGATAGTGCAAAGAAGTTCTCAGGGCTTCTGGCATTGTCACAGGGCCTTTCTACTGCCTTCTTTCACTTCTTAGTGACTTCTAGAAGCTCCTTGAGGTAGATGTGCCATACTCTGCTGCCTTCTTTGATGTTTGGAAAAAGTGGGGGGTTGGAGATGGATGTGTGGCTGTATGCAAGTAACCTTGCTCAGCAGATTATAAGCCTATGTGTGTTAAGCTGAGAGAGGACTGTGTTAGGACCAAGGAAAAGTGAAATAGAAAATGCCCAATATTCTCCTAATAAGAAAAAAGGCAGCCACATCACAACTGACCTGCATGTCAGTATTAATGTTGTAGTATTCAGAGTAGGATACTGAGAGGAAGAGGGACCTTGGGACACAGAACCAAAAGTATTCCACGTTGGACACCCAGCCTGAAAGGAGAGAAAGGGAAGCTGGGGTTGACACATCTGTTCTGCACACTGCTGCCGACATTGTCACGCTGCACCTGTTCTGTTTCCATTCTGAGCTGCTTCTTTCTTCGTAGGTCACGAGCCTGGGCTGGCACAGCTGGTGAATTACTACAGGGGGGCGGACAAACTGTGCCGAAAAGCTTCCTTAGTGAAGTAAGTGTTCCCAAAGACCTCCATTTTCGGGGTTTTATATAAATGGTTCTAGCTTTCATCCGGAAGTGCTTAGGCCAAGATACAAAGGAGAAAAAAAAACCTTTACTGTTTTAAAAGTCGACAGATATCAGGGCTGTGGGCTCCTCTGGGTTGCTTTGACTACAGTTTAGGGCGTTGCTGTGTGTATCGCTTACTAAAGCCTGCCTGTCTCCTAGGTGAGCTCCCTAGAAGCAATGCCTGACTCTCCGGAAGGGGGTTCTGGTGTAAGTGGTTTCTTGGAAGATATTCAAGGCAAACCCATCTGCAATCGAGGGGGGCGGGCAGGGTAGGGCAGGGTGAATTAGGAGCCAAGCAAAGAAGTAGTTTTAGCTGAAGTCTTATCCCAGTGCTCTGACGTGGATGACACCTTAGAGCTGTCACACTTGAAGCAAAGTGACTGAGCATCTGCCATAGTGTCAGTCGGGAGCAGTTCCACTTTTTCTTGGCATTTGCTCACCTAGAAACTTTCCCATGCTCTCTTCTTGTGGAGAAAGGGCTGGGGGTGGGGGGTGAAGTTAGTTGCCAGGCATTTCCAGTCCCTGGAGAAGGGTGTGTGCAAGCATCCTCAGAAGACTCTCAAGCAATGGGGTGGGGGGGTATGGGGGTCCTCAGAAGATGTTCAGATAGAGTGCAACAGCCATCCATCTCTGAGCCATAAGGGTATGGCTAGATATCACAAGGATGGTATTATAAGGTAGAATTCAGCAGTATACAATGACTGAGATCCAGGGTCAGCACCTGGGGATTAACCTCAGCTCTTTGAAGAATCTAATTAGCGGGCAAATCTTCTCATCCCTCTAAGCCTGAGTACCTCCCTCATAAAGCAATTATGAGGGTGAGACTAGGAGTCGTGTGTGAGTGGATGCAGCACAAGGGCCTGCTGCACGTGGGTATTTGTGCTTTAACTTTCTTCTCTGTAAGTGAACGGTGGTAACTGCCTAACGAGACTCTTATCATCGTCATTAAGACTGTCATTTTCATATGGAAGCTCTCTGTCTGGTCCCTAAGATCAGGGCTATAGTTTGTCTCCTGGACTCTTTCCCTGCGATTCGTAAATACGTATGAATAGTCAAAAAGCCTTCTCGTAGGGACAAATGCTCTTTTTCCTTGCTAATGTTTCTTTTGGACTTAAGAGGTTGGGTGCATCTCATAGCAGCTCTGTTTTTCTTTGGATGTGCGGGTTCTGGTGTCTTTCCCACCTCTCTTCTCTAGGATGGGTTTCTAAAAGAGAGTGAGACTTCCTAAAATCTTTGTATGATGTATTTTGTTTGTTTGTTTTTTTTTTTCGAGATAAGATTTCTCTATTTTATAGCTCTGGCTGTCCTGGAACTCGCTTTGTAGACCAGGCTGTCCTTGAACTCACAGAGATCCTCCTGCCTCTACCTTCTGTGTGCTGGGATTAAAGGTGTGTGCCACCACTCCCCAGCCAATGTATTCTTTTTGTGTTTAGAATGTAAATGACCAGGGCTGGAGAGATGGCTCAGGAGTTAGGAACACACTTATTGCTCTTCCAGAAGACCTGTGTTCGGATACCAGCACTCATGATACACAGCTTGCAACTGCCACCTACACTCATTGGCACATGAACATACCCACACAGAGACATAAAGACAAAAGTAGAATTTTGCTTTTATAAGTAGGAAGCAGAAGATGCTATAAAAATAATAGTGCTTTGCATTTTGGCAGAATCAACAGCTGTAATGAGTCAGAGAGAATACAAGGCTGGAGTCATGACCCGTTCTATTACCTTGGACAGCACCACCCTGAATCCCAGTATCCCATTTGCAAAGTGGGCTTAGATGTCGGTGGCAGTACCCATTCCTTGACCCGGAGTAGCATGAGATGTCATCTGTAATGGCCTCTTATAAACGGTGACTGTTGTCACCGTCGTCATAGCTTCCTCTGTTCTCCAAGTGCTCTGCCAGGGCCTGTAGTAGTTCCAGGAGAGGCTGGCTCCCTTTTGCAGTGTGTCTGTCTGTTGTGATTGTGTATGGCTTGAAGGGATACTAGAGAGTTAGAAGGTGGTCGCTCTCACTTTGTGGGGTGGGAGTGTCCGCTGTGGGTTCCAAGGCCACAGCAGTTCATATTGAGCCAGGAAGGTTCTAATCTGTACAAATAGAACAGTATGGCCAGGCATGCCTGAGAGGGCTTCCCAGAGCCTTGATGAGGTTCTGTGCTGGATCTTGGACAACCTGTTCCTTCTTCCAGTCACTTCAGGTAGTATCGAAAATTCATGAAGACCCTATAGCCGCAGCCTAGAGCCCTTGAAGGACTCTTCATCTCCTGGCAGGGTGGCAGGCTTTTTCTCTTCTGAGCATTACTCCCTTGTAGGTGTGGATAAACCTGCAGTTGCACGATTGCTTCCCAAACTGGCTGCTGAAGGAAGGGAAGAAATGCAAAGGACTTCATGCAAAGCTTAGCCGTGGCTCTGTACTAGAAATTAGGGCTTCCAAGCCAAGATCACCTTACAAACCAGCACTGCCCAGCAGAAACAGGATGCTAGTCACATGTGTAATTTCAGATCTCTCCAAACAGCAAGGGTAAAGAGCAGGTGCCATCAAGTCAATCTATTTTATTTAAGCAAATAAATCCAAATTATAGGGGTGCTGGATAGTTTTTATGTCAATTGACATAACTAGAGTCATCTGAGAGGAGAGAGCCTCAGTTGAGAAAATGCCTCCATAAGATCTGGCTGTAGGGCATTTTCTTAATTAGTGATTGATGTGGGAAGGCCCAGCCTATTGTGGGTGGGGCCATCCTTGGGCTGGTGGTCCTGGGTTCTATAAGAAAGCAGGCTGAACAAGCCATGAGGACCTAGGCAGTAAGCAGCACTTTTCCATGGCCTCTGCATCAGCTCCTGTCTCCAGGTTCCTGCCCTGTGTGAGTTCCTGCAATCACTGCTTTTGATGATCTGTTCCATGGAACTGGGAGTGAAATAAACCCTTTCATACCCAAGTTGCTTTTGTTCATGGTGTTTCATCACAGCAATAGTAATCCCAATAAGACAATGAGGGTGAGGGTGTAGCTTATTGGTAAAACACTTGCTTTTAGTATACAAAGCTTTGAGTTGGATCCTCAGCATTATAAAAAGTAGCCCCCACAAAAACCCACACCCTAAACTTACATTGTCTTTTTGACATGTTATTGATATAAAAATAAATTATACTTTTCATTCTAAGTCTTCAAAATCTGACATATTTTAATTTGTAGCATGTCTTAGGTCAGAGGTTACATTTTCACTGGAAACTCTTTACCTGAATTTAGATTTCATAAACTATGGTTGAATAAGTAGATTTAGGGCTGGGGTGAGGCTCTGTTGGTAGAGTGCTCACCTAATAGGTACAGCAAAGTCCCAAGGGGGCCAGCCTGGGTTCCATGAGACTGACACACACACACACACACACACACACACACACACACACACACACCCCAGACAAACAAAAAAGTAGATTTCTGTACCACATTGTTCCAACATATGCAAAAGGATTTTAATAACTGGATCATCAAGCAAACCTTTCCTCTTGAGTTCGAAGCAAAAGCATATCATTTGAAAAAAACATGTCGACATTAACTGAATTCCAGTTATATGTGAGCTCATTTTTTTAAAGTTGGACTTAAAGGGGTATTGAACATACTGAAAAGTAACTTTAAGTTACTTTTGACATATTTTCAATTTTTTAGTTTTTCAGCCGACATTCACAACATCATTACAAGCAAAATCTTCTGTGTTTTGTTGCATGATAAAAATATGTAAAAATCATGGTTATTAGCATGTATGAAATTGGAACACAAGTTATCATATGTGTATGATAGATTACAAAGTTTTTTCTTCCTTGACCTGTACATTTAGCTTACATGTGAATATATGTGAGATTTTGTATAACACTGCCATTTAAAAATCTATGACTATTGAATGAAATAATGGCTTACTGGGTGAAAATAACGACTTGGCGAGTATTTCTACTTCAAGAACATATGAATTGGAGTGAGTACAGGAAAATGCTTCCATCTCTCCACCAGGGAGTATTGGGAGAAAACACTCATTAAGGTCACTGTCTTCTGTTTGATTTTGTTTGTTTGTTTTTCAGTAGTTTCCTGAACTGGTGATTCGGGTGACTTGACGTTTGCAAGTGTATACTGAGCCATTTGGGCAGCTGTAGCCATGATACTTTTTATAGAGTGGGCCCTGAAAACAAATGTTTCCGGTTTGTATCATCAGGTGCAGGGAAGCAAGTGTTTCCAATATGTACTGTCTGGGAATGAGTGAAAAAGGAAACATCTATTACCATCCCAGTAAATCCACATTTTAACCCAACCTGGTGAAGTTCTGTCTGTTAGGACAGAAACTAAGTTTTTACATGTAGATGAAATTCTTTGATAGATGCAAAATGTTAAAAGATGCCTACACCATGAGTTCAACATTTTCTAGGCTGAACTTGGACACTATTTTTCCAGATAAGCATGCCCAAAGCATTAGTTGGGCAACGTCAGCTTATATCATAATTTATGTAAGGCTAAGGAAAACTTTAATAATTTAAAATTTTTCCATTTTTGATATTAGAGTTTGTAGCCAATGGCTGCTTGGGGATTAACTATAAAACTTGAGAAATATCTGTCTTAGGGTTACTGTTGCTGTGATGAAACACCTTGACATAAAGCCACTTGTGGAGGAGGAAGGGTTTATTTGGCTTACACTTCCACATCATAGTCCATCATCGAAGGAAGTCGGAACAGGAACTCAAACAGGTCAGAAACCTGGAGGCAGGAGCTGATGCAGAGGCCATGGAAAAGTGCTGCTTACTGCCTTGCTCCTCATGGCTTGCTCAGCCTGCTTTCTTACAGAACCCAGAACCAGTAGCCCAAGGATGGCCCCACCCACAATGGTCTGGACCCTCCTCCATCAATCACTAATTGTGAAAATGCTCTACAGCTAGGTCTTAACCATAGATGCCTTGTCTCAGTTGAGGATCCTCCTCTCAGATGACTCTAGTTTGTGTCAAGTTGACATAAAACTGGGGAACACAATATCTTTTCAAGTTTTTTTTTTTCCTTAAAATAATTTATTTCAGGGTTGGGAATTTAGCTCAGTGGTAGAGCACTTGCCTAGCAAGCACAAGGCCCTGGGTTTGGTCCTCAGCTCCAAAAAAAAAAAAAAAAAAAAAAAAAAATAATAATAATAATAATAATAATTTATTTCATCGTCTGTCCATGTACAATGGTTTTCTTTTTGTGTAAGAATGAAAGCTATTTTATGGCCAGCTGAAGTTACAAGTTTAGGTCCTGTTAAAAAGTTGTTGGCAGGCCAGAGGATGTGTAGCTCAGTTAGAGAGGGCTTTCCTGGATGTGGGAGCCCTGGATTCTGTCCTCAGCATTGCAAGAGGAAAGATATGTTTAAGAATGTTTGTGGAGGAATCAAGATGGCGGCTGCCGCTGGTGGGCCGTGTGTGTGAGAGCAAAATAGGATGATGAACTGATGTGGAAGTAAGAGGAACAGGGCCACAAAGAAAGATGTCAAAAAAGGTATACAGAAAAAGTGAAAGATAAAAGCTCAGAGAAAAAAGATAGAAGGATTAATTTAAGTTAAGAAAAGCTGGCTAGAGCATCAGAGTTTCTCTGCCTTCCTCGGGAATCCGCAGTTTGGATCGATCCTTCCTGTGCGGTCTCCCCAGGCCTGTGGGTGAGCGGATCGCCGGATGCACGGGTGAGCGGCGTGGTCGTGGCGAGCACAGGGAAGGAGCAGCGGCCGGGGGCTCCCTGGGTGACCCTTTGGGGCGCGACAGAGCTGGGTGAACGCAAGAAGAGGAGCTACAAGGATCAGGGACACCTGTACCCGCACAGTGGATGTTAATCACCTTGCTGATTGCTTCTCAATTGGGAACTAGTGGAGAGCGCAGCGCCCTGCAAGACCTGAGCTCCGTGGCAGGGATTAGTGCAGCTGTGGCTACAGAGGCAACGAGGGAGGACGCCGCGGTGCTCGCAGGAACCTGAAGGATCGAGGAGCCAGAGAAGGAGGAAGACATCAGGGGCCAGCCACCCAGCTATACAGCAAGCCACGGAGTAAGAGGTGTCTTTGGATCCTGTATTTCAAGAAGCTCTCAAAAGAACTTATTAAGACCACACAACCACCGAACCAGAGCACCAGAATCGTAAGTATACACCTCACCGACTGAGAACAGGGGTGGTCAGCTTGCCCAGAGAACCAGATTTTTAGTTTCTCATTTCCCGGTGCTTGAAGTTTCTCATTTCTGAGGCTTAGAGGTGTAAGCCTGAAGGGTTAGGGTCTCACACCATCTGCACTGAGCAGAGAAAGAGATGAGTAGACGCCAGCGGAAAAATACAGGCAACAACATAAAGGCCTATATGACAACACCAGAACCTACCGACCCTACAAGTGTAAGTCCTGAACATACCAAGGCAGAAGAAACAGAAGAAATTAATCCTAACAATGACTTAAAGAAGATGATAGAGGCCCTTAAAGAAGAAATAAAAAATATTCTTAAAGAGGAAATAAAAAATTTCCTCAAAGAGGAAATGAAAATCTCCATTAAAGAGGAAATAAAAAATTCCCTTAAAGAGGAAATGAAAAACTCCATTAAAGAGGGAATAAAAAACTCCCTTAAAGAGGAAATGAAAAACTCCATTAAAGAGGAAATAAAAAACTTCCTTAAAGAGGAAATAAAAAATTCCCTTAAAGAAATGGAAGAAAAAACAAACAAAAAATTGGAAGAAAGCAAAGAAAGCCAAGAAAAAATAATTAAACAGATGAAAGAAACATTCCAAGATCTGAAAAAAGAAATTGAGACAACAAAGAAAACACAAGCTGAGGGAATGCTGGAAATAGAAATCCTGACTAAACGAACAGGAACTACAGAAACAAGTATAACAAACCGAATACAAGAGATGGAACAGAGAATCTCTGACACTGAAGACACAATAGAGAAAATAGATTCGTCAATCAAAGAAAACACTAAAGACAAAAAAGTCGTAACACAAAACGTCCAGAAAATCTGGGACACCATGAAAAGACCAAACCTAAGAATAATAGGGATAGAAGAAGGAGAAGAATACCAACTCAAAGACACAGAAAATATATTCAACAAAATCATAGAAGAAAACTTTCCTAACCTAAAGAAAGAAATACCTATGAAGATACAAGAAGCTTACAGAACACCAAATAGGTTGGATCCAAAAAGAAAGTCCTCTCGCCGCATAATAATCAAAACATTAAACATACAGATCAAAGAAAAAATATTAAGGGCTGCAAAGGAGAAAGACCAAGTAACATATAAAGGCAAACCTGTCAGAATAACACCAGACTTCTCAATAGAGACTATGCAAGCTAGAAGGTCCTGGACAAATGTTATGCAGACACTAAGAGACCACGGATGCCAACCTAGACTATTATATCCAGCAAAACTCTCAATCACCATAGGCGGAGTAAACAAAATATTCCATGATAAAACCAGATTTAATCAATACCTATCCACAAACCCAGCCTTACAGAAAGCACTAGAAGGAAAAATCCAACCTAAAGAAGGAAGATGAAGTCCTCAATACAGTCTGAAGAGGATGATTTTGTTCCAGAGCTACATAGAAATGTTCACCCCCGAGAGAGGCCCGATTGGGAAGAAACACTTAGTGCGATGATAAACCAGTTTCATATATACGTATATAGTATATGTAAGTAAAGGTGACTGAAGAATTACTCATGGGAAAATAGTACAGTATGTTTTGTTGCTTTGTATGTTTATTGAGTAGATGTTTCCAGGTACTGTTTTAGATGCTGTAGGTAGAGAGGTAGAATATAATGTGAAATAACCATTGCTGGCTGTATGAAAAGGCTACAGATGGCCTTTGTGAGAAGGTGAGATATGAGCAGACACTGGAAAGTGTAAAGGAGCAATAGTATGTTTATCTGGGAACACATTAGGTAATGGAAGAACAAGTTAAATAAAGGCTATGTCATAGAATTAAAAAAATAAATTAATTAATTAATGCAAAAAAGAACTGAGTAGCTGCCTTGTCAAAATGACAGAAATGGTGGCCAAGTTTATGAATAAGTGTTCAGTGTCAATTGTTATCAGGGAAATGCAAATCAAAATCACAATGGATTATCAGGGTACCTATGTTACCTAGCAAGGAAACTGAATAGAAGCAACAACATGAAGTCATTGGTAGGAATGTAAATTGTTTTACCCACTGTAGAAAACTGTATGTTGATTCCTAAAAGAGAAAAAAAATGTGGAACTATTATATATATGACTGAGCAGCACCACATATGCTTATATAGCCCAAGGATTTGTTTTTTCACAGTTGTTGTGTGATATTCTGTTTGTGTTCTGAAAAATAAAAAATTAAAAAAAAATTTAAAAAAAAAAAAAAAAGAATGTTTGTGTTTAGGGATTGGAGAGATGGCTCAGTGGTTAAGAGCACACACTGCCCTTGCAGGGGATGTAAGTGTGGTTGCCAGCCCTGCAGGGCAGCTCACAATCATGTCTACCCTTCAGCTCCGGGGCATCCTATGCCTGCCCTTGGCACATGTACTCACATGTGCACATGCACACAGATACACACACACACACACACACACACACACACACACACACACTTAAATATAGTAAAATAAATCTTTTTAAAAATAATGTTTTGGTTAGGTATTTATGATCTCAACCACTAATATTGTTGATTCTTTCTTGACTGTGGAGGGAAAAGTGCTTATCAAATATTCTTTGCCGAAAATATTGCCTTTACCAAACAGACTGCTTTTTCATTTTATTGTGCCATGAGCAGAGCCGTGACACTGATTGTGAATTTGTGGCATGTCTCTTCCAGTTATTTCATTTACTTATTCATTTTCCGCTTTACTCTTCTGGGCATTTTCTTAGCTTCTGCGTCCCTCTTTCAATTTCTTAATAGTTTGCCTTTGTTTTAAATTTTAAAATTGTCGATATGTACTTACTATTTTCTGTGAATGGGTGTTTAACTTGCATGTATGTATGTGTTCCACACGCATGCAGTGCCCGAAGAGGCCGAAAGAGAGTGTCAGATCCCCGGGATGGTTGTGAGCACCATGTGTGTGCTGGTGCATGCAGAGGCCAGAGGAGAGTTTTGGGTCCCCTGGAACTGGAGTCACAGATGGTTGTGAGCCACCATGTGGGTGCTGGGAACCACACCCAGGTCCTCTGCAAGAACAGCAAGTGCTCTTAACTTACCACTGAGCCATCTCTCCAGCACCAATGCTTATTTTTTAAACTAGAAAAACAGTCACATTCCACCTTAGATGCCACTCATGGTGTGCATAGCTAGCTTTCCTCACTGTGTAATGAACACATCACATTTCATCTCTGTACAGAAAAAAGGCATTGCTTGAGCTGAATTGATCTGTTGTTCCTGGATAGAACAGTGATGCTTTTGTGATGTGCACGCCTAGAAACAACACCCGTGCGTGAACAACATCTGTGTGTGACCTGAGTGTTGCAGTACAATAATAAAGGAAATGCCATCCTGATCCTGCTAAATCAATAAAGCTGTGCTTACTGGAAAAATATTAGTGCTGTGCATTAGTTTTCTGATTAAAATTATAGTTGATAGTTTACTTCCTGAGTCTTATTGGCCACCGTTCAAATGCTCAGTGGCTGCATGTGACCCATGATAACCGTACAGGACAGTGGTGCAGAGCTGAACATCTAAGGAGTTAGAAGTTTGTCCATTTATATTTCTGAGTCTCTTTGGGTTGAAGAAACTTTCAAATCCTGTTTATTATTAAGATAGCTTTATTTAAAACCTGTGTGTGTGTGTGTGTGTGTGTGTGTGTGTGTGTGTGTGTGTGTATGTATGTGTATACACATGTATTTGATAACCATGTATATGGAGGCCAGAGAATAACTTCAGGCCTCTGGTGTCATTCTTAAGTACTTGTCACCTTTCAAAAACTTTTTTTCTTTTTTCTTTTCTTTTTTTTTTTTTTGGCTAGGCGTGGTGGCACAGACCTTTAATCCCAGCACTTGGGAGGCAGAGGCAGGAGGATCTCTGTGAGTTAGCTGATCTACAGAATGAGTTCCAGGACAGCCAGGGGTACAGAGAGAAACCCTGTCTTGAAAAACCGAAACTGTTTTGAGACAGTAGGCTAAGCTGGCTAGCCAGCAAGCCCCAGGGATCTGTGTGTCTCCCGCTCCCCAACCTCTGGACTTAGATGTGCACGTCACAGCATGCTGCCTTCCGTGGGTCGCTTATCATTCATTTCAGGTTCTAGAGATCAGTTCAGGTCCTCCTCATGCCTGCACATCAAGCACTTTACCAGCCGAGCCATCTCTCCAGCCATTTGATCTAAAATCTTCATTTAAAATGTGGTTGTTTTTGCTCTTTGCTCAGACTGGGTGTTGTAGATGAGTCTTGATACAGAACTCACATGAGCAGTTCTGTTCTAGACAGAAGAGGGCATGGCAGCTTCAGGGAGGCCTGCGCTTGTCCTCAGTGACTCCAGTTCCTGGGGATAGGTTTAACATGAGAGTTAGTACCCAGGAGTTTGGAGTTGGCATCCTGGCTGGACCTTGTTCACATGTGATGGAGGAACTTGACATGTCTGTGACCCAGTTCTTCCTTTGTGGAACAGGTTCTTGAAGCCCCAGATCTGGGAGTGGCCGGAGAGTTGGTGTGGTGGGAAGCCCTCGCATTTACCTGCCTTGCCCAGGGCCTGACTTTACCTTCTGTGGGGTTATGTCATTCTGGGAGCAGAAGGCGTTTCCTTAGGTCCGCTCCTGTCCTGTGTCCCATTGGGAGGACGCTTCTTTATTCTACCAGGATAACAGCCTGAGCTAAAAGCAAGAAATAAAGGACTTAAAAATAGTGTTTGGATGATTCAGACTGAGTAATTAAGTAGACAGAGTCGCTTCTCTCCCCTAGATTTTCCTCCAGCTGCACCAAGATGGTATTTTTGCTAGTTATTCAAGTATTTTTCTCTCTTTTTCCAATGTAGCTCAGGTTGGTCTCGTACTCTAGAGATCCACCTGCCTCTGCCTCCCAGTGCCAGGATTAAAGGTGCGCTCCCGTTTTTATTTGGATCTAGCTAGTTGAGACATATTGGTTGAAAGGTGTCAGTTTAGGGTTGCATTGAGTTTTTACAGAGATACAGTTAAAAAGAGTTTAATTCTGAGCCTCGGGGAGTGTTGTTGTTTGTCTGGAGCCAGGGCCTCCTGTGGTTCATGCTGCTCTCCAGACCCTGAACTTCTGCTCTTCTTCCACCCCTCAAATACTAGGATTGTAGACATGCACCACCAATCTGGTGTGTGGTGCTGAGGATCAAACCTGGGGCTGTTGTCCTTTTATTTAATTGTTGCTGCCTCCCCCCGCCCCCGAGACAAGGTTTCTCTGTGTAGCTTTGGAGCCCGTCCTGGATCTTGCTCTGTAGACCAGGCTGGCCTCGAACTCACAGAGACTGCCTGCCTCTGCCTCCCAGTGCTGGGATTAAAGGCTTACGCCCTCACCGCCCGGCTTCTTGTTGCTGCCTTTTAAGCCACGGCTGTCCTGTCCGAATCAGCAACTGCAACTCCCCTGCTGCTGCAGCACTTAGGCCACAGGGGCCAGAGCCGGAGGATAAGCTGTTCCGTCAGGCACCGAGTCTTTCAAAGCCAGGAAGGGAACTTAACTAAACCTCTGTCCCTCTAAAGAACTCCAGATTCAAAGGTTAAGGTGGAATTCTGCTCCTCAGAGAGGCTGAATAGCAAGTAGCTCACCTCCTCTCCCTGCTTTCCTCCTCCAAAAAGCCCTGGTGCTGCTCCTCACCCCTCCTTATCAACCCTTTCTCACCTGGCTCCTCCCTACCACTTCCTCTCAGCTAGTTGCTGACGCAGCCTCCTGATCGCAGGTGAATTGTATTTAATCAAACATATCTTTGCATCATTAAACAAACGTTCCAGAGCATAAACAAAAGTAACACACCTTAAAATAATATTCTACAACCTAGGGCCCCACACTCCCAGCCCACCGTGAGCCTTTGGATTAACCAGGATGTGGCTTTGGATCCATACCAGACAGTGTGATGCATTAGAGGGCTGCCTTACGGGCTAAGTATGAATAGAGAAGAAACCAGATTGGGCGTTGGCTTCTGGAAAAGCTTTGGGGGGAAAGCAGCAGCCTTTCTGAGCAAGGTGACATCAACAGAGACTGACCCTCTATCATCTGCCAGGCTAGTCAAGACCAGTCCAGAGCTGTCTGAGTCCTGCACATGGTTCCCCGAGTCCTATGTGATTTATCCAACTAACCTCAAGACGCCAGTTGCTCCAGCGCAGAATGGCATCCAGCTTCCAGTCACTAACTCCAGGACGGATGAGAGAGAATTCTTCCTGGCTTCTTATAACAAAAAGAGAGAGGATGGAGAGGGCAACGTTTGGATTGCAAAGTCGTCTGCTGGTGCCAAAGGTGAGTTACCATTGCTGCCCTCTGTCACTTGTGGGATCCTCTAGAGCATCATTCCGTGGCACGCTGGGTTTTAATGAATTTATTTCTTTGTTTTGCGAGTGGCACATATGTCAAGGTGTGCATGTGGAGGTCAGAGCACATCCTTTAGAAGTTGGTTCTCTCCTTCCACTGTATGGGTCTCAGAGACTGAATTTAGATTGCTAGGGTTGACAGCAAGTGCCTTTACCCACTGGACCATTTCACAGGCCCTAACTGATGTATTTAGATAAATGACTCCATTCAGAATCATCACAATCAGAACACCATGTCCAGTTTCTTTCGGGGGGGGGGGGGGGGGGGGGGGGGGGGGATTTTTTTTTTGAGATAAGATCTCATGTAGCCTAGGCTGGCCTCAAACTCTATAAGTGTCCAAGAATGACCTGGAACTCCTGATCCTGCTGTCTCTGTCCATGTGAGTGCTAGGATTACAGGCATGCCCTCCCACACTTGGTTTTATTGGGCTCTGGGGATGGAACCTGGGGCTTTATGTATGCTAGGCAAATATTCTACCTACTAACTTTGGCCACAGCCCTTTAAAGATTTCTGTGGCCTCCTGAGTGTTTATTGCCTGAATCTTCACTGTAAGCTCTGGATTCAGTGGTACCCTCGCTGTCTCTAAAAGGCATTTCAAACTCAAAGTGTCTGACACAGAACTTTTCATATCCTTCCCACCTCAGCCCACTCCTTCACGCTTCCTGTTTAGTGTATGATCCCACTGTCCACCCCATCTCTGAAGCCCCAAATCTCAGGTCCCTCCTTTTCTTTATAATTTCTACCAAGTGCATTAATGTCTTGCCAGGGCTACCTTTAACATACATTCAGGATTAGGTTCTTATATTTCATTCGCTCCCACTCTAAGTCAAAGCCACGTTCTCTCTAGACAGTTGCTGCAATATGACCCTCAGCCGGCTCTCATCTTGCCAGACGGAGTGATGATTTAAAAACACAAATCTGATCATGTTACTTCCTAATGCATTTAGGATGGCTCCAGAGTCCTGGTGGGAGCCCACCCCATCGGACACTTCCTGGTGTCTCTGATGTCATCTCCTATTCTTGGCCTTGCTCACTGTGCTGTAGACACAGAGACTGCCTTGGATCCCTTAAATGCGCAGATAAATTATACCTGGAATGTGTCTCCATCAGCTCAGACATTGCCTTGTCGGAGAAGGCTCTTCTGGTCTACAGTGGCCTCCACACCGATTGCTTTCTGTGTCTTTAACCTGTGTGTGCTAGTGTCTTCCCAGGACTGTATTACACATCTGGCCATTTCCTTTACATTTATAAGCCCTAGTAAGCACAGATTTTATGTCTTGTTTGCTTCTGTACCCTCTACACAGGCACTCAATATGTGTGTGGAATGGATGCCTAGAAAGGATTAAGACTCACAGTATCAACTCAGGCTTAAAACAGAGAAGGCTCCTAATGTAATAGGCACATGGTCTCCCTCATAACTACTGTCATGTGCTCTTTTTAAAACTATAGTATCTTGAATTTATTTTTTCATGGTTCAGAAGACCATCTGGCCCTTGTTACTCATTTCTGTCTCTGCTCCACTGGACCTCAGCTTCTCCTCCACCAATCGTAGGCCAGGAAGGCATCCTTGGGAATCTTCTGAAAAATGGGTGAAGTAAAGTCTTGCACAAGCCGGGGGCCTCACCTGCTTCTGCTTCTCTCTTGTAACTCCACTATCTTTTGGTTCTGGTGGTTAACTGGGGACTTGGAAGATTAGGCATCTATGGTATTCTAGAGTGTGGTCCAGAAGTCAGGGGGCCATCGGGAGGACATCAGTGGTTCCTGGGCCCCACCAAGACAAGGCAGAGAAGCACCAAGCATCAGCAAGTGGCAAACAGAGAATAACATTTTGAAGAATCTTGTTTTAAGGGTTGAGGAGGTAAAGGGTACCTATTAGCATTTCCCAGGGTGGGGACCGAAGAATGAAATTAATAGAATGAATGTTTGTCTTTTATGCTTGGTAAACAGGCAGTACTTGTGCCTGCTATGTAGTTGGCATAGTTGACTCAAAGTTCAGAAGGTATCCAGCATCTAGCCACTGCTCATCACCATCATGATCCATCTCTGCGCCGGGCGCTTCACTTCTCACATGACACGCCGTCCCCCTTCCTCTCTCCTGAACTACTGTCCTCAGTCTGTGTACAGTGCAGCTGATAGAGACCCTGTTAAAATAAAACCAGATCATGCCACGTCTGCACCCTATGGGTCTCTGCTTGCCAGGATGGCAACTGGCACCCATCAATTTTAGCATATATATGAATGAGTGAATGAATTGAATGAACAAGTGTTTGGACATTCAAGATTGGAAGAGACAGATGTGACCTTGTGTCTCTGTGGGCCCACAGTCTATTCAAGGAGATTGTGAAAAGTAACACAGGAAGAGAGGCAAGGAGATATATTTTTGTAACTATTTTTTAATGTATGGGTTTTGTTGATGTGTATGTCTGTCCACCATATGGATGCAGTGACTGAGAAGGCCAGAAGAAGGCATTCAGATCCCCTGAAATGGGAGTTACAGAAGGTTGTGGGCTGCCATGTGGATGTTGGGAATCAAACCTGGGTCCTTGGAAGAGCAGCTAGTACTCTAAACCAGTGAGCCATCTCTCCAGACTTTGTGTGTGTGTGTGTGGTTTTTCGAGACAGGGTTTCTCCGTGTAGTTTTGGTGCCTGTCCTGGAACTCACTCTGTAGACCAGGCTGGCCTCGAACTCACAGAGATCCGCCTGGCTCTGCCTACCGAGTGCTGGGATTAAAGGTGTGAGCCACTACCTCCTGGCCCAGACCTTATTTTTATAACTTTTAAAAACCACTATCACATAGTAAATGTGACAGCAAAGGGGAATGGAAGAGTCTTAGCTCATAATGTAATTGCTTTTCGTGTTTATTGTCTTCTGTTGTAAGTGAGCAAGGCCTGGTTCATTCACCATGATCCATTGCTTTTCTATATGAGGACATGTAGGAAACAAAATTAAAACACATTAAAAATTATTTAAAGACAATTAAAAAGTGAAACGGTGAGGTGGAGTCTGCGTGGGCTCAGGAGGCCGGAAGTGCTGGAAGGATGGTGAGTGAGGTCAGAGGGCACCTGTGGAATGGGGGCAGGTCTGCTTGCAGACCGCAGAGCTCAGCGGAGGAAGGATGTCTGTTCACCTAGACTGGTCTGGGATTCCAGTTAAGAGCTCAGCAAGGTTTCCCTGTAGTTTCTAAAATTCACATGGAAAAGCACAGGCCATAGAGTACATTCAATGATCTTGAAAAAGATAAAGTAGAATCACTCATATCTACTCACCAGGTAGTATTAAGGCGTACTGTATCACTGTAGTGCCCAGGACACGGCAGTGTGGCAGAGGGACAGAAGCATGAATCCGCAAGACAGGATCGATAACGCAAAAGTGATCCAAACATAGATGCCCACCTGATTTTTGACAGATGCAAAAGGCATTTGTCTTCCTTTCTCTTCCTGTGGCTGTGATAAAATATCTTGACCACGCAACTGAAGGAAGGAAGGGCTCATTGTAGCTCACCATTCAAGGTACAGTCCATTGTGGCCAGGAAGGAAGGACAGCGGGAGCTTGAAGCATCCGGGCATATTGCCTCTGCAGCCTGAAAAGAGAGCCGTGTATATATGCGGTTCAGTTCTCATTTCCATCCACACAGTCCAGAATCTCCTGCCCAGGGAATAGTCTCACCCACAAGTAAGATGGGCCTTCTCACTTCAGATCATGTAGTCCAGATAATCCCTCCTGCACGGGGTGCCCAGAGGCACAGCTCCCAGGTGATTCTAGAGCTCATCAAATTGACAATAACTGTCAGTCAAAGAAAGGTAGGGCTGGGGGTAGCTTATGTGGGTGAAGCAAGCATGAAGACAAAGTGCAGATCCCCAGAATCCATGTAATAGCCAGGTGGACAGGAAGCGCTCTTGTAATCTTGGTGCCTGGAGGCAGTAGCAAGGGCTCCCTGGAGCAAGTTGGCTAGCCAGACTAGCTGAAATGACAAGCTCTGGTTTCAGTGAGAGACCCTGTCAAAATATTTAAAGTCGAAAAGAGCAATTTAAGAAAGATACCTGGCATCGAGCTGGGGCCCCTGAACACATGCACCCCCACATATGGAAACATTCACACACATGCATTCTGCACACTCATGTACATGCAAAAAAAAAAAAAAAAAGGATAAACATTTCAACAAGTGATGCCATACATAGTATATACACAGAAAAACAAAACGTTCAACATCATACATCAAGCCAGACCTAATTCATAGTTCATGTAAAAGGTAAAACTAAAATTGGGTGAGAGAGCGGCAAAGAATCTTTAAACATGATACCAAGAGTGTTAACCCATAAGATCAAGAACTAGAAATTAAACCTCATGAACATAAATCTCCCTCTGTGAAACTTCTCTTGAAAACTTGTTACACCGTGAGAACACAAGTGGCCATGGACTGTGTGATACAGTTCATATGAGATGTGCGGGGACGCAGGTCCATAGAGACGGGCTTAGTTGTGAGGGGCTGGGGGGAAGAAGGGACGACGGCCACAGAATTTTAAGGGGAGATGATGAAAATGTTCTAAAAGTAGATTCTAAAGACAGTTGAACTCTTGAATGTACTAAAAACCGTCAAATTGTGCTTTTACAAAGCGGGATTTCCTAGTGTAGTGCATCTCAATTCAGCTGGTAAAGGCCATGTCTCTTGTTGCAGCTGATGGACAGTTTCCATGCCTTCTGCCTTCTCTAGTGTGCTGCAGGGCGCACTGCTTTACCTCTGTGCCCTGACCCTTCTGCTCGGGAACCCTCACCTTCTTGGCATTTCTATAGGGCATTGTCTTCGAAGTGAATTTGATGATCAAGGACCATAATCCTTATTATATCAGTAACCGGTGACAGCGATATCTTTTTTAAAAATAGTTTTATTTATTTATATTTATTTGGGAATTTGTTTGTTTGTTTGTTTTGGTTTTTTGAAACAAGATTTCTCTGTGTAGCTTTGGAGCCTGTCCTGGAACTCACTCTGTAGACCAGGCTGGCCTCGAACTCACAGAGATCCACCTGCCTCTGCCTCCCGAGTACTGGGACTAAAGGTGTGTACCACCACTGCCTAGCTGACAGTGATATCTTAACCTATGCAGAAATTGTATATATAAAACTGAAATTTTGGGCTAGAGAGATGGTTAGCCAGTAAAGGTGCCTGCTGCCAAACCTGACGACCTGAGTTCAATCCCCAGGATCCACGTGGTGGAAAGAGAGAACCAACTCCCTTGGCCTCCACACAAGCAATATGGCATCTACACATACACACAAAAAATAGTAATTACAATACATTTTAAAACCTGAAACTTCATGGCTGGCCAAGTTACTATTGAGAACACAATATAGAAAAAGTTAATAAGATGACCCTGGATGCTCTTGGCAGGGAGCGGGGTGTGTGTGTGTGTGTGTGTGTAATAGGCCAGTAAAACTCTCCTATAGACTTTTCCATTTCCTCTGGCTTTGATCGGGAGCTGTTCTCCTTGAACTGAGCAGGGCTGGTCTCTGTGCCACTTTTATTTTGCCAGGTGAAGGCATCCTCATCTCCTCAGAGGCGTCGGAGCTTCTGGATTTCATAGACAACCAGGGTCAAGTGCACGTGATCCAGAAATACCTCGAGCACCCTCTGCTCCTTGAGCCCGGCCACCGCAAGTTTGACATTCGGTAATGTTTGCTGTCCACGGCCTTGATTTCAGTCATCTTTTCAGAATGTGTTGGGGCCAGTGAGAAGCTGTGACTTGGATGGAACATTTGGCTGTCTCCGGCATGTTACCACCCTGAGGATAGCAGAGTCTCTCATCTTTGTTTCTACTCCCTTTGAGTTCTTCTGTCTAGAAAGTGTTGCTAAGATTGTAGTACCAGTCAAGATATGGAAAGGCAAACATTTTGGTTTATCTTCTGTCCCATATCAGGTGGATCTTCTGACAGGAGACAGAGATTTTGGATTTTCCTTTGAACAAGCATGCTTGGGTTTAGAGAAGAAGAGAGCCACACTCCAACTCCAAAGCCGCTTTAATTTTTAATTGGACTGGGACTGCAAAAAGACCATTTGCATTGTGTACAAAAATAAAACTGTGCCCCAACCCTAACTTTGGGGAGATTTCCCTTTTGGAACATTATATTATATCTGATCAAATGAGAAGTATTTGTTAGTCATATAAGTTAGTTTAGATTGAATGGTCATGCTGTTTGATGAACTATCACCTCTTCTAATCAAGAGGTCTATCTTGTTCAAATCTAATCTTTATCAATTTTGATGGTATCCATAGATTTTATTCTCCTGTGGAAACAAAGCAAAACCTCCTCCCTAATATAACACATATCTTTGTTTCCATTATGAGGTCAGCACATCTTAAAGGATACAGGCTGAGAGAGAGGGAGAGAGAAAGCAAGAAAGCATAGCCACGAGTTCTGGCTAAAAGCTTAAATCCAGCCACGTGTTCCCACTTGAGCCAAGTCGAGCCTGGGCTCCGGCTTCCTTAAGCTCCGACTCCGTGCGTGGCGTTTCAGCCGAAGGCAGCTCTATCACAGTTGCGTGTAGCTACTGCAATTAGCGGTAGCTCCGGCAGGGCAGGCCTGAGTTGTTCGTAGCACCTCAGGTCGGGGGGGGGGGGGCTGTATGTACCACGAACGTTGGGCACCAGATGTAAATGAACAGTCTTATTAAATAAGAAACACAGAGCCAAATGCAGAGTTAAAAGCCCAAGAGGTCAGAGCAATAGCTAAGCGCTAAAAACCTTACCCTTCACTGCCGCTGCTGTCCTCCTCAGCAAGAGCGCTACTTCCTGTGTATCTGTCTTCTTATAGACTTTCTGTTCTGCCTTCTCATTGGTTGTAAACCCAACCACATGACCTCCTCGTCACTGCCCATCTATACAGATCTCCAGATCTTCTATGGTTGGTATTGAGATCGAAAGCGTGTGTCTGCATGCTGGTGGTATCCTTGAACACACGGAGATCTGCCTGTCATGTGATCAGGATTAAGGGCATGTGCTACCACTGCCAGACTTCTGCTATGGCTTGCTATTAGCTCTGACCCCCAGGCAACTTTATTTATTAACATACAAATAAAATCACATTTCAGTACAAATAAAATATCACCATACATGTGCATATGTTTATGGGTATTGTTTAACCTCAGACACATCCATAGCCTTCAAAATTGTCTAAAAGGAACTCAGGTCTCTCATTATTTATGGTGAAATACTTTATTTGCCTCATTTTGGTGCTAACTCATACTTTGGCTAACTCATGATTTGCCTTATATACCGTTAGAACCTTCTCTTGTTCTTCACTGTCCCATCCCTGCAAAAATTCAAGGTGTGTGCTAGGTGGTTGCGTGCACAATTGAACCCAGCACAGGAGGTAGAGGCGGGCAGATATCTTCAAAGGAGATTTCCAGGTCAGCCGGGGCCTCATAGTAGGACCCTGTCTCAAAAACAAACAAATAAATAAATAAATAATAAAATAATAATAAGTCAAGGTGTGGAGATTATGTCTCAAAACTTGGGAATCTGGGGACTGGAGAGATGGCTCAGAGGTTAAGAGCACTGGCTGCTCTTCCAAAGGTCCTGAGTTCAATTCCCAGCAACCACATGGTGGCTCACAACCATCTGTAATGAGACCTGGCGCCCTCTTCTGGCCTGCAGGGATATGTGCAGGTGGAACACTGTATAATAAATAAATAAATCTTAAAAAATAAAAAAAAAAAAGAATAAACTCTTATAAAAAAAAAAAAAAACAAAGTAACTTTAAAAAAAAAAAAAACTTGGGATCTGAATAAAACGGTGTGTTTGTTGGCTTGCAGAAGCTGGGTCCTGGTTGACCACCAGTATAACATCTACCTCTATAGAGAGGGTGTGCTCCGAACAGCTTCAGAACCGTATCATGTTGATAATTTCCAAGACAAGACCTCCCATTTGACCAATCACTGCATTCAGAAAGAGTACTCAAAGAACTATGGGAAATACGAAGAAGGGAATGAAATGTTCTTCGAGGAGTTCAATCAGTACCTAAGCAGCGCTCTGAACATTACCTTAGAAAGCAGCATTTTGCTGCAGATCAAACACATAATAAGGTAAGATCGTTGTAACCTTTTGGATTGATCTGTTTCTTCTTGCGGGAGCTTTGGGTGTTTACGCTTTTTAAGGGATTTTCCCACTGTCTCGTTGATGGGCAGAGATCATTTGTAATTTTCCTTTGTTTTCCTTTTAATGTCTGCAGAATCTGTCTGTGGTGAGGCCACTTCATTTGTTTTAGGTATTGATAATTTTTATCTTCTCTCTAGTTTATTTGGATGGATTTTTAAAAAATCAACTTTGGACCTTATTAACTGGTTTTTGTTGTTGTTGTTGTTGTTTCTTATGATTTTTGTGACCTTCTCCTGTCTCTTTGAGAAATTTGTTTTTCGTTTACCAGTTATTCAAGGTGAAAGGCTAGATAATTGATTTAAGATGTTTCTGTTAAAAAAAGACAAACACAAACATTGTAACAACAAATTATTTAATGTCTTTATATTTTTCTGCATTCCAGAGATTATATGAGGTTGTATTTATACTTTTATCATATCAAAATCTTTTTTATTTTCTCTATTGCTCACACCCTGCCTTGTGTGATATAAACATTTTTGCTTTGTGAATTTTCCACAATTCCATCATGGTCATAGGGACATTGTATGGTTTCACTTTCATTTTATTATCTATAATTTTTAGTTTTTGCAGGTGTAGATACGTGTGGTATGTGTGTCTGTGTGTGTGTTCACACGTGTATGTGCAGGGGCCTGTGCACATGTGTGAGTTCACATGGGTGCTTGTGTGGGTAGGGACCAGCCTGCACCTTAACTATTGAAGCAGAGTCTCCCACTTGACCCCAGAGCTCACTGATTTCATCTGCTCCAACCAGACGGCTAGCTGTAGGGACCCTGTCTGCACATCTTGTATTTAGTAGTCTCTCTTGTGCTTGTATGTACTGCTCCTGACTTGTTTCTAATGTCTTTTTTCCTCCTTGATTCATTCCTTAGTATAACTAGAAGTAGATTTTTAGTGTCAGTATTCTTTATTATAGGTTCCAAAACCTAGTAATTTTAAAAAATGAAGTATAATACACCAAGGTATGTATGGTTCAATGAGTTTTAAGTTATGCACATACTCACCTAACCATGAACATACAGATCATGATATAAAATATTTATAGTATGTACACTTCCTTGATCCCAGCACTGGTAGACTGAAACAGCAGGTTGGGGGCTCCAGGCTAGTCCGGGCTATGTGATGAGACCCTGCCCCCAGAAGAGAGAGAGAGAGAGAGAGAGAGAGAGAGAGAGAGAGAGGGAGGAGGGGGGAGGGGAGGGAGGGAGGGAGGGAGGGAGGGGAGGGAATGAATTCGGCATCCCCAGAGACTCCTTTTCACTCCCTTAAGATAAGCTCCCTTGACAAAGCTAGCCTTCCTTTGCCGTCACTACAGAGTCCTGTCTGCTTGTTTTAAACGGTGTAAATGGAATTGCACTGTGGTTCCTGTTTTAAATTCAGCTCTTGTCAACATCATGTCGCTGTATTTATCTACACAGCAGTAGTTTTTTCCTTTTTTGTTGCTGTGTATTATTTCATTGTGCGACTATGGGTTTTATTCCCTATATTTTATTTTGTTCGCCTTTCTTTTTTTTTCTTATTTTTTATATTCTAGACCTATGCTTTTCCAGAATTATTACATGCCATGTTCTCTGGTAGTCATAGGTTGGAGATGGTTAGAATTCCTACACCGAGAAAATAAGATACACAGAAGTAATCCTGACTTCTCACTGTTTATTGGGCGCTTCCTCGCCCCCTGCTGGTCATTCCGTGCAGTGCAGGGGTGCTGTTCCTGAACGTTGCTCGTAGCTCTCAGCTTCTCTTTTTCCCCAGACAGCCTCCTGTTGACTCCCACTCCGGCTAAAGACAGGTGCACTGCCTGCAGCTTCTAATGATGAAATGCTTCGCTGTGGGTTACCCATCCTAGCCTCCCAGCAGATGAAAGTCTAGCCTTGTGGTCAGATCGCAATGCTTGCATCTCATCCTTTTCTTTGGTTGCCCCTTTCATTAAACCCCACTTCTTCTCAATTATAGCATTTTAAATATATTTTAATTAAAACACTTTTAAATAGCCAGGCGTGGTGGTGTGTTTACCACTCTCGAGGCGGTGGAACCCGGGAGAATGGAGCCAATAAATGGGCAGACTAAAGCCTCCTGCAATAGCCAATTTCATTCAGACAGTTTATACTCCGAGGGTTCAGAAGAGTCACCCGAGTAAAGTGTCCACTCACAGGGACAGACCTCCTCTATTTACTCAGTATGTTTGTAAGGTTCAATTTTAACTTCTTTCTGAGTTATTAAAATCTAGTTAAAAATAATAGTTGGTGCCGATAAGAATTCTGCGATAGGCCGGGCGTTGGTCACGCTCGCCTTTAATCCTAGCACTCGGGAGGCAGAGGCAGGCGGATCTCTGTGAGTTCGAGGCCAGCCTGGTCTCCCAAGCGAGTTCCAGGAAAGGCGCAAAGCTACACAGAGAAACCCTGTCTCAAAAAACCAAAAAAAAAAAAGAATTCTGCGATAGATCTCAATGTTTAGTTTGAATACTTGTAATCTTCACTCTTCCATTAGCAGTACTCGGCAGCAGATCTGGAGCTAGGAAGAGAAGTCAATGCTGCCCAGCTTCCTTTCTGCAACTCCTGCTTTAGCTGGCATTTTCCAACAAATGCCAGGCCACTTTTCACATGGCAAAATGCAGGGTGTGGCTGGGGAGATGACTCAGTTGGTAAAGTCATCGCTGTGTGTGGTGGTATTGTGTTCCCCAAAATATTGTGCACACTAATAAACTTATCTGGGGTCAGAGAAGAGAACAGCCACAATATTAAACATAGAGGATAGGCAGTGGTAGCACACCCCTTTAATCCTAGCATTGCAGAGGCAGAAATCCCTCTGGATCTCTGTGAGTTCAAGGCCACATTGGAAATAGCCAGGCTTGGTGACACATGCCTTTAATCCCAAGAAGTGAGCCTTTAATCCCAGGGAGTGATGGCAGAAAGCAGAAAGGTATATAAGGCGTGAAGACCAGAAACTAGAAGCATTTGGCTGGTTAAGCTTTCAGGCTTTCGAGAAGCAGTTCAGCTGAGATTCATTCTGGATGAGGACTCAGAGGCTTCCAGTCTGAGGAAACAGGATCAGCTGAGGAACTGGGAAGGTGAGGTAGCTGTGGCTTGTTCTGCTTCTCTGATCTTCCAGCATTCACCTCAATAACAGGCCTCAGGTTTGATTTTATTAACAAGAACTTTTAAGATTCCTGCTACAGCTGTGCAAGCCTGAGGACCTGAGTTCCATCTCCAGTGCCCATAGTTAGAGCCTGGTGCAGTACCTTGAAACGCCAGCCCTGTGGAAGCAGAGACGGGCAGATGGCTGGGGCTCACTGGCCAGCTGGTGATAGCTATAAACAGCTCTGGCAGCAGCTGGTGACATCTGCACGGGTGGAGATGCATGGTTACTTGGTGCCGACTTGCCCGTCGTGGGGCCTGAGCTAGCAGCTTTGACCTGGAAGAACAGGAGCCATGCATGTGTCCCTAACAAGTTGTTTGATAAGGAGCCTTCTCCTGAGTAATCTGTTGGTGGATTTATCGATTGAAAAAGATAAGTAAGTTGAAGCTGATTTTTATGCACACTTGGTACAAGACCTTCCAGGCATAGTCTGTGTGTTCGTTCTGCCCCTACCACTCTATTCTCAGCGAACTCTCCCCCTTTTTTTTTAACCTCGCAGGAGCTGCCTCATGAGTGTGGAGCCGGCCATCAGCACCAGACACCTCCCTTACCAGAGCTTTCAGCTCTTCGGCTTCGACTTCATGGTGGACGAGGAGCTGAAGGTCTGGCTCATCGAAGTCAACGGTGCCCCTGCGTGCGCTCAGTAAGCCTGAACCCGCCTGTGTTGAACAACTCAGAGTTGGCCGTGCACCTTGGGTAGTCTGACAAGTTCAAGCATGGACCCTTTGACTGCCGTCAGGATAGCTGTCACAGTGAGGGGAGTCCTTGGGAGACCCTGGCTGGCAGGAAGGCTTAGCGGAGCCCTTTCCCTGTGTGTGCCAGCCACCAGGGTTTCAAACAAGACTAAGCTGGGTGTGATGGGTTAGACCTGTAAGCTCAGCACTAGAGAGGCTTAGGCAGGAGGATCACTGTGGGTTCAAGGCCATCCTGGGTTACACAGCGAATTCCAGGATGGCCTGGGCTATAGAGTGAGATCCTGCCTCCAAGTAACAACAGAAATAACCCCCACCCCAAACTAAGAGAAAGCCTGCCACCGTGATCACGTTCATGTGACAGGTTGAATAAGCTGGACCCTGTGAGGAAGAGGAACAGTGAAACTCAGGGCTGCCGGGCAGGAGGTGACGACACAGTAGAGCCTGGGCTAGGATGTAAGGCAGCAGGGCTCAGCTGCACAGCGGGGAGACTGTTCAAAGGGACACGGGGACCTTGCTTTGTGCTGGGTTGTGTGCCAGATTAGGTGCTCAGCTGAGGAGAACCGGCCCTCAGAAGCAGAAAGGCATGGTCCTCCTCCTGTCTGGCGCTAGGGTGTGGTACGTAGGAAGGGCAGGAGGAGAGTGAGCTGGGTTTCCTGTGGAGGGTCTTGCTGGACAGGCAAGCCATGTGGGCATGACCCTCCTTTGTTGTCTAATGCTCTGAAGATGCACGTTCATCATGTCAAGAACCTTCCATGGATCTCTTGGAGAAGCTGAGGTGTTTTTCCTGTGGTTTAGGAGAAAGCCCCACCCACAGGGGACAGTGTGAACACATAATAGTTTCAAGGCCGGGCCTTTGCCACTCACTAGATGATTCACGTGCATTTTTCAGTCCCTGCAGCCAACAGGTGTCTGTTAGGCTCTGCCTAACCTTCCTGGTCCCACAGTGGGTGTGGGTTCTTGGGAAGGATTGTGGGTAAGGGAAAGGACCGGGTGAATGTGATTACAGACTGAGACAAGCTTTCTAGGAGAGAAGAAGGTCACAGGGGATATGACTTAACCCAGGCCCTCTCAGGGTGATGGCTGGAACTCAGACCTGGAGGAGGACCAGCAAGAGGTGCTGAGGGTGGAGGGGG
>CABHPP010137735.1:10939-43222 GCA_902168425.1 Peromyscus attwateri | reverse complement strand
GTGTGTGTGTGTGTGTGTGTGTGTGTGTGTGTGTGTAAGTATATATTCATTTCCAAACTCAGGTTACTAAACCCTAAGTTTTAGGTTCACCTATGGCCTCAGCCTCTGTACCTACTCTTTTGAACATTTACAAAAGTTGGTAGACAATGATGTTATTCTGAAATACATTTAATTAAAGACTTTTTTTTCTTTCTCAACTATAACTTACCATGTTTCCTTAAGGAAAATCCTTTAAAAAAACAAACAGAATGGAGTACGACAAAACTAATAAATGAACAAGCTGAAGAAAAGGACTCAAAGAAAAAGAGTGACTGGCACACACATGAACTCAGAGAGACTATGGAGGTATGCAGAGGGCCTGCATTGGTCTGTGCCAGATGGGGTCCCAGTGCTAAGAGGATCATCCCTAACTCAGAAGCTATATCCAATTGGTATCCACTTGCAAATGAAAAAAAAAATAGTTCTCTCTAAAATAGTCTCAGAGTGGTGTGATCCACTCTACAGGGCAGGCCCCATGCCCAGCAGTAGATGGTCAACACAGAATGAACTCAATGGAGTTAGTAGAGTTTCTGCTTCTCAGCGATAGGTTTTGACAGAAGCACATTAAGTTGGTATGAGAAACTGAAGAGAGGATGAGTCAATTGCAGTCAGAATTAGAATGGTTCAGCTTTGACTCTATGTTTTGGTTACCTTTCTTTTGCTATAAGAAAATATCAAGACAAAAATCAACTTGATTTATTTTGACTTGACTTGTGGTGCCAGGTGTTTTTTTGTTTTTTTTTTTTTTTGGTTTTTCGAGACAGGGTTTCTCTGTGTAGCTTTGCGCCTTTCCTGGAACTCACTTGGTAGCCCAGGCTGGCCTTGAACTCACAGAGATCCGCCTGGCTCTGCCTCCCGAGTGCTGGGATTAAAGGCGTGCGCCACCACCGCCCGGCGGCCAGGTGTGTTTTTGTCCATAATACCAAGGGAGACATGGCAGCAAGCAGTCAGAGCAGGCATCAAAGAGATATACTACAACTATACACAGAAGCAGAGAGAGAGAGTGAACAGGAGTGAGGCGAAGTTATTAACCCTCCAATCCTGCCCATGGTAGCAAATTTCCTCCAACATGTCTCTACCTTCCTCAAAGCTCTATAGACGTTCAAAACATGAGCCTATAGGGAACATTTCCATTAAAGCACCACACTCTGTCTAAAGTGGAGGTAGGCACTGAAAATAATTATTTTCTAGGAAATAGAGGATTAGCAAATTGGTTACCATTGCCAAGCAGAATGAGTGTCTTAAAAATTCCTGTGGTTGTAACAATGAGACATCTCAATCTGAGTTGTTTTCCTTTCCATAGAATAATTGCTAATTCCCAGAACTTATTTACTGAACATTGCTTTATTTGGCCAGATAAATGTCTTAGATAAATCTCATTTTCCTCAAGGATGATTAGTTGCCTGTGGTCAGAGTAGGTGTGTTTTTGCTGCAGTTTTACTGCTTATAATGTAGTTTAAAGGAATTTTTATTACATTTGAGGCCCAGAGCCCTTGTTTCTATCTCTCCATAATTGGGCTTCAGTGACTTGAAACACCAATTGAGGTAGATACAGACTGGTAAGTGGAAAATTTATAGAGGTCCAGTGAAATAAGAAGTGTCAAATTCTCACTATTATGAAGAAATGGAGGATGTATGTCTATGACTTGCCAGCACATCTCTGTCATTAGATAAATGAGTGCCTTTAATCTCCTTACTAATGTTTTGAGGTGGTTATGCTTATATTTCAGAGGCTTATGAGTGTGTTAGTATTCAGAGGTATCATGTTGTCCACTACAGGGTGCCTCATCTATCATATTCCTTGTTGGATACAGTATTACACAGACTTAGAAAAATTGTGTTTGACTATGATTGGTCCTATTGATTTATTTCCTTTCCTATTGATTCCTACGAACCCTTACTTTCTTTCCAACACATTTATTGTGTACCACAATGGGCCATGTCATGCTCAAATTTCATGAGGCATGCATGACTCATTAACCTATAATTCTCTGAGGATAGCTGTTGCCTTAGGACGTATCAAGATGTCCCAGAACAGACTTCTGAGAAGAAATGGTAGGTGAAGTAAGAAACTGTGTGTCATCTATGCAGATGTACCAGACCTGTAGGAAAAAAGGAACATTTAGACGTTATAAACACCTCTAAGTAGGAAAAGGAGGCTAGTCTTTCTTTACATAAAATATATATATTGAAATTTTTATGTACCAGAAAATATAAAATATAAATCGACATTGGCTCTCTCAATCTTTACTTCTTGATCAGGTATTGGAAATCAAAATGATGATGACAGGCATAAAATTTGGAGACGTTACTGCTGGACCATAGTTTGCCCATATGTCCAAAATCAGAGTCAGTACAATCTTCGTGCTTGTAATCACACCATGGGAAGGCCAAATGTCAAGCCTAGATGTAGTGTTGTCGATCCAAAACTGGGATGGAAAATACCAACTATCGAACCAACATGCTTGTTTTTTGAGGGTTTGGGTGGATGGGTGGGTGGATGGGAGTCAAACTAATGGACAGGAAGCATTTTACAAACTGAGTCATGTCCCATCCCAAGATTGAACACAGTTTTAGCATTGTAACTGCATTTTTGTGAATGCTAGTTACATTCAGTTGTAAGTTTCTAGTATATTCATGTACTTGTAATTATGGTTTTTAATCTTTTATCTATCAGTGAATGCATGCTATACTATTAGCTGTCTGTTTCCTAGCCCTTCCTCCAGTTACAGGAGAAAGTATAGAGAAGATAGTGTTTTTCTGGACTCCATTTAGAATATTATTAGATTTCCCTTTTGTGTTTTCGCATTGTCTATTTAGCCTTCAACAATGTGCAAATCTGAGGCTGTTATTAGAATGCAGGTTTTGGTGTATTTAATGAAAGTAAACATTTGGATATGTTTTCTGTACTGTGAAACCTGAGTATTGTATTATTACATCTATACTGTAAACTATACAATGACAATTACAAGCAATTAAAAAAAATACACAATGGTCTGTGATTCATAAGTAAGTATTGTACCAAGAAATTTTACAGGGAAGTCTCAAGAAACCACTTATAAAACCTTGAAAGCAGTGTGTAATATATTGATTGTCATCATTGAGACAAAGAAGTGTTGAAGCTTGTCAAAATTTAAGCCCATCAAAAAGTTCTCAGTTCTTCCCTTTCAGAATTACGGTTTACATTCAACACAATGTCTTGGCATTTTTGAAGCTCCATCTCACAAAACAGCTCTGTTTTAGACACATGTTTTGAAAAGCCTCGTAGAGTCTCTGTACACTCAGTATATCTTTTAAATAATTTAACCTTGAAAGAGCAGTGAGCTATTAGTCTCATAAAGGAAAACTAGAAACCAGTGAGGCTTACACATCTGCAGCTTTTAAGAAAGTAGAGATGTACTCTCTGTTCTATTTTTATGCTGTAACATAGCTTTGACATTTTGAGACTGTAAGAATAATATTTTTAATAATTTTTTGCCGATAATTTTCAAAGTGAGAATCTGAGTTTATTTAATTTTTCCTTAAATTTAAGAACAAAGTTGTCTTTTCACCATCAAACACTAGGATGTATGCTTTGTCTACTTTTTGTAGCCCCAAATTCCAATGAAATTTATTGATGACATATAAACTCAATAGCATCACAGCTGATTTCTGAATATGACTGTCCTTAAATGTAAAATGAGGACCATAGAGGAAACTGTCACTCACTGGTTTCTTTTTGTTATATGATCTCTCTGTCTGTATCCACATTTTAATATTGTTTTTATGGGATTGACCTGTCCTTAGTGCATGAGCTGGCTGTTTGGAACCTGGGGCTTAGGCAGGGACACTTTGCTCAGCCTGGGAGGAGAGGACTGGACCTGCCTGGACTGAATCTACCAGGTTGAACTGAATCCCCAGGGGAGTCTTTGCTCTGGAGGAGATGGGAATAGGGGGGGTGGGCTAAAGGGAAGGCGTGGGGTGGTGGCGGGAGTGGGGAGGACAGGGGAATCCGTGGCTGATATGTAAAATTAAATCAAATTATAAAATTTAAAAAAAAAAGAAATTGACCCCCAAAAAAAATCACTGGTAATACTTGAAAATGTACAAGATTTATTTTTGACATTATCTAATTGCACTTTCAGACATCTTGGCCTGCCAAAAATAACTGTTAGTTGACTTTTATTTTCAATTGGTTGAATTTATGGTATATATTAATATAGAATGAAATATAACTGTGATTTGACAGATCTAAGTTTGATAAAACATAATTTATTTGCTGAATGTGCTTCTTAAAATTTATTTTAAAAATAACATGCTTCAAGCAAAAAATAGCAACATAAATTTGAAGAGGTAAAATATTTTATATAAAGCTGTTATGTATAATATTTTCTATTTTATGAAGAATGTCTGTTAACAGATGTTTGAGAATGTATGAAGAGAAGTCGGGGCTACTTTGTTCTGTTATAACAAGAAACTATTTCTGGAGTAAAGTTTTATTAAAGTCTCCAGCTGTCATATCTTTGGAGCTAGTGGTAAATTCATGGAGAAGCCATATTTGCTATAAGTTCAACCCAATTGCTGAACTCTGTTCCATACTCTGCTAGACAATTTCACTATATTTAGATACTAACATTCATGTGGAGATGCTAACATTAAATAAAATTGTAAAAATAGGATATTGATCCACTAAGACTAGTGTTCACATAAGAATGATCACTAGAGCCAAATACATCTCAAGAAAAAAAAGTAACACAAGCCAGCATGCTTATAAATACAATTGCAAACACAAATATTCCTCAAAGAAGCCAACTGTATCAATACATGAAGAGAGTCATTTATGTGGGCAAGCAGGGTTGATCCTAGATAAAAGGAAAGATGGTTCATTATACACAAATTAATGAATATGATTTACTATATTAATGGAGTATAGGACACATACTGTATATGATCATTAACGGATACAGAAAAATATTACAAATACAGTAACATTAATAAATTAGAAAAATAAATTCTTTATGAATTAGATCAAAAAGGAGTATACCTAAACATAGTTAAGTCTTGTATGTGGCAAGCCCATAACTAACAACAAACTCAGTGTGAAAACTAGAAGCTTTTCATCAAAGATCAGGAACAAGATTGGGATGTCCATAGTCACCATTTCTTTTCAACACAGTACTGAAAGTCAGTTCATTTAGCCAAGAAAAAAAATGAGTAAGTGGTATGCAAAAAAAAGATGTCAGACTATTTGTATATTGATGCCATGATCATACATCTAAAATTCCCTAAAAATTGCATCCAAAAGCTGATATTACTAATAAACATAATTGTAGCAGGAATCTTAGAGAGTCTTATTAATAAAATCAAACTGAGGCCAAGTATTGCAGTCAACACTGGAAGATCAGAGAGACAGAACAAGCCACAGCTAACCTCACCTGGCCAACTTCTCTGCTGATCTTGTTTCTTCAGACTGGAAACCTATGTGTCCTCATATCTGAATGGCTCTCAGCTGAACTGTGCTGCTCAAAACCTAAAAGCTTAACCAGCCAAATGCTTCTAGTTCCTGATCTTCACGCCTTATATACCTTTCTGCTTTCTGCCTCACTCCGTGGGATTAAAGGCTCACTTTCTGGGATTAAAAGTGTGTGTCACTATGCCTGGCTGTTTCCAGTGTGGCCATGAACTCACAGAGATCCAGAGGGATTTCTGCCTCTGAAACGCTAGGATTAAAGGTGTGAGTGCCACCATTTTCTAGCCTTTGTATCTAGTGGCTGTTCTGTCTCTGACCCCAGATAAGTTTATTAGGATGCACAATATTTTGGGGAACACAATACCACCACACATAATCATTAAAGTTTCAGCACACAAAAGTTGCAGCATTTTAATTAAATCTTTAATTTTAATTTAATTTAATTTAATTTAATACGTATCATTTCTACACACGACTAGTAAACTCTCTGATAAAGAAATTAATAGAGCAGCTACAATTGCATGAAAATTTACTTGGGTAAATTCAGTAAGAAGGACAAACATTGGCACCCTTAGAAATATAGACAATGATGAGAGAAATTAAACATGGGGGCTGGAAGATGACTCATTTGTTAAACATGGTTTCAGCTCGGCATGAGGACCTGAGACTGGATCTCCAGCATCCAAATAGAATGCCAGGTATGATGATGTAGGCCTATAATCCAAGCACTAGGAGCAGAGACAGGAGGACCCTATGAACTTGTTCACCAGTCATTCTAGCTGAATCAGAGTCCCAGGTTCAAGGAAAGACCGTGTCTCAAAAAGTAAGGTGGAGACTGATGGAGGAAGACACATGAGATCGACCTCTGGCATTCATATATACACATGTACATTTGTACGTACTACAAACATACATGTGAATCTGAACTTGAGAACATACATAGACACACACATGTACACACACTAACATGTACACATGCATTAAGCAGTGTGGAGGAAAGAGAGAGAGAAAGAGAAAGAAAGGGATATATACAAACACATAAACACAAGCATGTACACACCAACATATATGCATACATTAAACAGTGGGAGAGAGAGAAGAGAGATAGAAAGAGAAGGATATATAAACATATACACACAAACAAGTATACACACTAACATGTACACATACATTAAACAATGGGAGAGAGAGGAAGGAGACAGAGACAGAGAGGGACATATCAACACAGACACATAGACACACATACATACACACACAGATAGACAAAGAGGGATTGATTTAAGATAAAGCATATAAATAGAATTGTAAGGACCAGGGCCAGGCAGCCACCATTCTGTGTTTTCCCCAATAAATCTCTTGTGTGGTGTGACTTTGTGCTATCCATGGCACCTGATTGCCAAGACAACCCTGTCCTGGAAAACCCTTACAAGAATGATATCGTATGACCATGGACTGGAAGAATTAATGTTGTTCAATTATCTAAAATTTCTATATTGATCTACAGATTCAGTCTAATTCCTATAAAAAACTCCAATGACTGATTTTAGGGGAAAAAAACAAGCTCAGATTGACTACTTATTAACGTATAGAGGAGTGAAATTAGACCCTTAGCTTAGCCCATTTAAAAGAAACATTGTAAAATGAATTAATTGTTAAATGTAAGATTGGAAAACATAGAAATGCTGTCCATAGGTCACCCATTGCCTCTGGGTGGTTTCCTATGTCTTTTTGCAATCTATACTACTGACCTAGTCAGTTTGGCTATTAACGGAAGAAATGATAGCCTTTATGATGAAGGAAATTATGACATTTTCAACAGTATATAATTACCTAAACAATGCTAAATCAGGCAGAAACAGAAAGACAAAGACCAGGTGATATGCAATCCATGGGGAATCTAAAATATCAAACTGCTAGGCAGCAGTGATTACAATGATGATGAGGGCAAGGCTGGAAGAGAATGAAGAGATGTTATTTATAAGGCAGGGTGCTCATTTAGATAGGAGGAATAAATTGACATCTGGTCCACAACATCAGGACCACTTAAAAAACAATATATAACATATTTAAAAATGTTTAAATCATATTTTAAATGCTTTTACAACACAGTAATAAATACATGAGGTGTTACATATGCATGGTAGCTCAATTTAATCATTTACTTTCTAGAGAAACATTATATAGTATTACTTTGTACCAACATATAAACATATATAATTAGCATTTATCAATTAAAAAGAAAAATGTAATGTATTTAAATAAAAAGCAGACCATAGGTTCCTCATCATGTGTGGACCCAATGAGACAGCATGCATCTATCTACAAGGCAGGTAGAATGAACTCACCAGGTACACAGACATTAGTCCTCACTATAGTTCAAGAATAATAGAGAATTGTCGTTTGTTTAACCCACCATGTTTGATATGTGTTGCAGTAGTAATCTGGTCAATTTAGAGAACAATCAGCGATGATCAGTATGGATGTTCTAGATCTAAATCAATTCTGATAGTACAGACCTTTTTCCACTGATGGGTTGTACTTCTTGGTTTACTTTGACAGCCTGTCCTGGATTGCTGAGCTATATTCTTCCTACATCCTCTTCTCCTTCCATCTGTCTCTCCTTTTGTGCATATCAGACTTGTACCATGGTGATGACACTCAATCTGCTAATTTTTTACATTTCTCTTTCCCTTTGGCCTGTGCAGACATCCCTGCACATGTCGGTCTCCATGTTGGCATTCCTTTGAGAAAGGCTTAGATTGACACAGAGGTCACAGACGAGATGGCAATTTCCAAAATTTTAGAGCTAAACTTCAACTTTAAAATAGATTCTAGGAAGCTGAACAAAACCCCCAAAATGTATAAATATTTATTGGCTTTCATGGGCTACTATTGTTGTTCCATCATTATTTATTATAGGTGTGCTATGGATTTTGATTTTCTCATGATTCATTTTGATAAGTTAAGACACTAAATAATTTAGAGGATCCATGAATTTGTTCATTTATTCTAACTTATCATTATTGGGCATACAGTTGTTCATAATAATTGAAAAAATATATACTTCTGAAAATTCATTAGGGAGAAAGCAAAAATTATAATAAATGTGTATAATTATGTGCTAAGAATAATTGTTTTCTCTGCTTTATTTAAACATAAAATGCTACATTAATGCAATGTTAATTTAAAGTACTTTATAATGAAATTTTCATTTTGGTGAACGATCATATTTCTGTGAATTATTTGTAGACAGAAGTTTCCAATACAACAGCACATTTTTGCTCAAAATGAATATTTCAAAGACTATAGTATTTTAATTGCTGCTGATATTGTTCTTTTCAGGACTTCCAGGTTTCCTGCTTTAGCCAAACATAGCCTAGTCATTTTCTCTAGGGCAGAAATCATAACACTGAACATTTATGTTAAAGGGCAATGAATACTTCCAAGTGAAGCTTCAGTCAGGACAAATCCTATCATTTTGGGGGCGACAAATTCCCCTAATATCTTATTGTATTCAAATATGCAGGGATCATTTTTTTTGTCAATTTCATCTTCTCTAATCATCAGTCACACATTTATTCTGTTACTCACTTTATTCCCTTATCTACAAGGACAAAGAAACAGAAGTCTCAAAGGAACTTTCTACAACATAGTTCTCAAATAATAACATAAAAAGCTTCTGACAAAATGTTCACCGAGTGCTATAGACAAAATAATTGTGCATTTATTAAAATATTTTCGAAGACTATTCCCTACCAGGCATTATTCTGGCACTAAAAAAGAGAAGAGAGAAAATAGGGAAAATTCTTTTTTCAAAGTGCTTGCCTTGTTCTTGGAGAGGTCCATAATTAATGATTAAACAATCACTCTTTACATTTGTTGGACCTAATAGTTTCTTTTTTAAAAAAGAGATTTCTAAAGAAATAATTTGTAAATGGCCAGAAAATGTTCACAGAGAAGTCACACGTGAGCCTAGACTTGAAGGAATGAAAGTGCCTAAACATATTTCGAATCCCAATAAAAATTCTAATAGTTAATTGCTGTATTTGGAAAATAATTAGAGCCTATTTGTTTTCTTTCGTATTTGCCAGGCTATGCTTACTTCTTCCTTCTGCCTGAAATATAAAACTGAGAGGACTTTCTGATTGATAAAATGATTGAGGAATGAAGTTCCCAGATGGGTGTAGTTGTCAATTCCTAGGACCTCAGCACTCTGAAGCCTGAAGTAGGAGGATCTCCAGAAGTTTGAGGTAAGCTGGGTCCGCATAGTGACTTCCAGGCTACAGAGTGAGATGCTGTCAAAACAAAGGAAAAGGAAAGCAGAAAAGAACAAAGAAGGAGACAAAGAAAGAAAACATTCATTTTATTGTCATAATTATTAGCTACGGAAAGAGTAAATTCTGCCTGTTAAGAGATTGCAACTTAGATATCAAAGGAAGGATGAAGACATGATATTCATGTGATATTTATATTATACATATCTGTCTATCAGTCTCTGAATATAAATGGTGAAGCCATCAGCCTATGGTATCTAAAGCCAAGTGGCTACATGAGTCAGTTTAGGCAGTAGGCATAGAAAAGAGAAAGAAGGAAATCCAGAAGAATTTGCTATCCTGAGGCCATGTGTGATTTCAAGGAAGGATAATGAGCCGCACCAAATCCTGCTGTTACAGATGAACTCTGAACCTCATACTGGAGTCAGCAACATGATCTGGGTGTATGTAACTGCAGTCAAATAGTGTGAGACAGTGTTCTTCCATTCAAGGGCTCAAGACAAAATGGGTGAAGAAAATTAAAAAGAAACATACACACACAAACAGAACTATATACAAGTATCAGAAGGAACATAGGCAGGAATCAGCTTGGGATGAGAGAAGAGCACTTTAAAGTTCAGAACAAAATAAGCATAGCTGCTATTGAGCTGGATTCGGGACAAGGGTAGAAGCACTAAAAAGAGACTGAGGTACAATGCAGGTATGAAGACAGGAACCTGTTTTGTAGGCACTGATAACCTCCAAGGAACAGAAAAGTCTCTTTCCTAAAAATGATATAAGTCTGACCAAAGTGCTTCTGGTATCAGCCCGGCTAGCTCAGTCGGTAGAGCATGAGACTCTTAATCTCAGGGTCGTGAGTTCGAGCCCCATGTTGGGCACCAGATATTGATGTAATTACTAAGGCCACTCCACGTAGTTAAAAGGAAGATTTATGTAGTGGGTAACTTACAAATGAAGGGATAGGTAGGTGGTGGGTTCTGGAAGAGACGCAGCACAGTCCGGCGGTGTTCTCTGGAGAACCCTCCTCCATCTACCTCTCGCGTCCAGGTCCAGGAAAGAAGAGAGCACCGCACGTCCTGATCTCAGGTCTTCAGGCCCTCCCTTGGCCCCGCCTTATAGGCGTGATAGTTATGGAAGCCTTATTGAGGGTTGGAACTTCCAGACCAAAGCTGGAATGGCTACCCACTACATCGTGCACTTTTATTTCTGCAATATAAACCCATCTCTTCCTGTATCACACCGAAACAGATCCTGCTCACGAAAGGAGAAACCATTTTCTTTCAACTGCTCCCTATTTGAGCACCGTGATCACTCCTCTGCCATTTGTTAGACTGAAGGCTGATATTTACATATTCTCACTTCCTCTCTCTGGAGTAGAAAACTTCATGGTTTAATATCTAATTCAGGAACAGTGGTATAGAAGCCGTTCAGATGGCACTAAATATTTTTATGCATTCTTGCTATCTCCATAACTTTCAATATTAAAGAGCACATATTTTAGAACCTGATTTATGCTCACTCTAATGTCAATTGTGATAGATTAAAAAGAGATTCAGATTCATGACATTTGTGTTCATGGTATCCTGTTTCTGGTTTCAGTTGTGTAAACTTAAGCAAGTCACTTGGTCACATTTAGTTGTTTTTTATGTATTTTTTAAGTTTAAATGCTCTAACATTTTTGATTCACTTACTACTGTTAAGTTTTATCAAATAAAACCAATATTTATTCTTGGTCTTCACTCCATGTATATTTATGTAGTTACATTCTAGAAATGACCTTGTCACTGATGAGGTGACCATTTGGGGGACATCATCTCATCATCATTACCATAAAGTGCCTTATGCTTTCCAATCCTAAGCCTGAAGTCTGGGACAATCATGCCTCTGAGTTATTGTTCAGCACTCAAAATATCATTATGAATTGAGGTTAATGATAATTACCTACATTAAAGTAAATGCAAGACTTGTGTATGGAAATCATCAGCCTTTTTGTCATATGGGGTCACTGTGAATTTCTCCCTAGCTTTCCTAGAGGGGATTGAACTGATCCACAGTTTACATTTATTTTTAATTTTTATAAATTCATCATGAGTATCCTCCCTTGAGAGGCACACACACATGTTTCTTCATACACAGGTATTAATTTAAGGATGTGTTATCAGCAAAGACCTATACTTGGTGGGAATAACATTATCATATACACATGTCATGCCTGAAACTACACAGTGATTTTGTTGTACTGGCATAATTTTGTTTGCAAACAAATTCTGTGCTTAAAGTGGAGAAAATAGAATTTCATAACAAAATGGAGTCAGACTCCTAAGCAAACTGTATATGAAATTAGCTCTACTTCTTGACTTTCCAGCAATGTAAGTAAAGCAACACATGCATTGGTGCTGTTTGAATTTTGTTTTGATAAGTTGCCACAGCAAAGCATCTTAATTGATTCAGTTCAGCCATCACAAATGAATGAAAAGCAGACTTTTCAAATTTCCAGACAAAATTGTACTTATTTGTGTCACACTCTGTCTAAGATATCTCACTGCCTGTATATATCATGTTTGGATCTTTGTTAGGAGACTGATTGTTGATATAAGTAGAAGAAACCACTTCATACCTAGCTAAGATCTACTTCCACATTAATAAGATTTGTCTTATGTATGAGTCCCTGTAGTAGGATAGGCCACACATATTTATATCAGATAGCCAACAACATAGTGAATGATAGAAAGTAACAATTAAGGAGTATAATAAATATTCATATTTTGTCTTCTATGATAACTAAATGGATGTCATTAAGGAAAGTTTGAATTGTTATATCATAAAGTATGCATGTCTTCTCAACTAACATATATGTCATGTATTCTTTAGAGTTTAACAGAAGACTTGCAGTTATCTTATCTCCCAAGATGGTTACTATCTATCTAACCAAGGAGGTTAAGTCCTTGTAACACATGAGAGAATTCCAAGATCACATCTAATTAGCTGCTGAATTATGTCTAACCACTTATTTGGAGCGGAAAATATCAGTGAAGGTTCAAGAAACAGAGGAATACTTCCTGTGAGTTTTTTTTTTGTTGCTGTAAGATGAATTTATTTTATCTGTATGACTGTTTTACCTGTTACCTAGATGTATGTCTGTGAACCATTTGGACCATGGACATGCCTGCTGTCCCTGAAGGTCAGAACAGAACATCAGATACATTGAAACTGGAGTTACAGATAGCTGTGAACCACAGAGTTGATGCAGAAAACTAAACCCTGAATCTCTGTAAGAGCAACAAATGCTCCAGCCACTTCTGTCTGAATTTCATTGGTTTATGGGTAGGGAATGTTTCACATGGAAGTGTTACTGAGTGAAGCCTGATATTGATATCCTAACTTCTGAAGACTCTTGTGATCTGTATCAAAGACTCCCACTTCTAAAATATTTCAGTTGTTAACAGATATAATTACATTTATCAGAAAACTTCATTAATTTGTTTTATGTGTTTTATGGATTATGGGTCTAATCTAGCTCATATTCCTAGAGAGTGAACATAGAACTATGTAGGTGTAACTGTCTTATAAAATAAGAAACACAGAGCCAATGCAAAGATGAAAGCCCAAGAGGTCAGAGCGATAGCTAAGAGCTAAAAACCTTGCCCTTCACTGCCGCTGCTATCCACCTCAGCAAGAGACCTCCTTCCTGTTTGTTTGTCCTTTTTATTGACTTTCTATTCTGCCTTCTCATTGGTTGTAAACCCAATCACATGACCTCCTCGTCACTGCCTGTCTGTACAGACCTCCAGGTCTTCTTTGGTTGGTATTGAGATTAAAGGCATGTGTCTCCATGCTGGCTGTATCCTTGAACACACAGAGATCTACCTAGCTCTGCCTCCCAGGTGCTGGGATTAAAGGAGTGCACCACCACCGCCCAGCTTCTGCTATGGCTTGCTATTAGCTCTAACCCCCAGGCAACTTTATTTATTAACATACAAATAAAATATTTCAGTACAAATAAAATATCACCATAGAACTAAATAAACATAGTCTGAGATTTATGCCGCAAAAAAATTGTCTGCTTTGATATTTTATAATTTTACATTTTGATAGCTGGAGTTTTCAGTTTTTTTGGGCTTTTTAGCTGAAGATAGTTATAACAGAATTTAAAATTGTAGGACACTTGATCATTAATGTCTTTGTCTAGACTTTTAACACCCAAAAGTATGTCTCACCCAAATCTGTCACAAAAATTGATTCCTTTTTACACTGTAAAAGCAAACTTTTTGGCCTTCCAGTGTAGGGGAAAATCTCCATGAAAAGCTTCTTTGAAAATATCATGGAATGGTGAAAGTTCACCTGGTTGTATCACAGAAGATTCTATACAGAAAAAGAAAAACTTCACATGTAGTGAAAGGCACCAAGCTGAAGTCTCTGTGGAAGAGCTCATTACCAGCTGTGCCCTTCTCGGTCCCCATTTTTATCATAATTTTCATTTAATACTGTCAAGAAAAGCAACCTTGTTCCTAGAAATATCGGAAAAGGTGGTAGACAAGAAAAAATTCTGAAGTACAGCTCAAAATATCTCCTTTTAAAGTGAGAAGAATATTTTGTCTATGTTCAATTTTGAAAGCTCTGTTTAGAAGGAGGAGCCAATACCCACACTTTAGGAAAAGCAACGATTTGTAATGGTGAATCGGATGCTGTACTGACTTGACTAAGTGAATTTTTGGAACCTTGATGACACAGAACACCCAGGGTCAAGGAGAATGTAGTGCCGGGTTGAAGATCTGCTAAAAATTACTTATTTACTCTCACCTACTCTCTCTGCTTCTTGCTGTTATTTCTAAATTGAAGAGCCTGAGAGTACACTTAGAGAATTATGGTGCGTGTTAATTTGATCGTCTTCTCTTATTTTCGTGCAGACGAATCACACATCTGTATATGGAACAGAAACAGAAGGCAGCATGGAGATGATCGGAACTTTCATTATTCACATGTCATGAACTATTGCTCTTTTTACAATAAAATGTACTTGTAAAGGAAAATTGATATTCTTAGGAAATACGATGTTTACTGTAATATTTCACTGAAATTGCAAAGAACAGTGAATGATGGACAGTTCTCAGAGAACTCTTCCAGGGATTTAAATGATTGGTTCACCTGTTGTGCTATTGTTTAATTCATCCTCCACTGATTTATGCTCTTCATTTCTGTAACATTGCTCATGTGTACAAATAGGATGGGCTTACCACAGAGCCTAGAAGCATCGCATAACACTGAAATATGTTGATGTGGCTACAGAGATGGGGATGCCAGACACATTTCCATCACACTAACAACACACACAGCCAGCCGATCCTTCTCTGTAAAGAAACCGTCTCCTCGCCCTGTTTTCAGTGTGTGAAACTGACACAGACTCTGTTGTTAATATTTATCAGAATATTCGAAGTAGAAATATATTTCTGTGAAGAAAGACATCATCATTATTATAGAACTCCTATCTGAAGGTAAATGGAATTTTTATAAACAGATCATGCTTCATCTACCCTCATAATTAATCATTTGCTGCTTGTGATGTTTATTACAGAAATTACTTCATGTTTGGAGGATTATTGCTAGAACAGATCATAGTCCTTATTAGACTGGGGAACAGAAACAATCGGTTAACACTGCATTTTACTGACTGCTTCAGATATGAGAAAATGAACAATGATTTTGTTGGTGGGGAAATTTCTACCCAACAAATAAACATATATACCAGGTACTCATATTCTCCGTGGATTCTATGATCATTCACTGAGTATTTTATGGGTTTATTAGCTTGTTAAATTATGTAAACAATACTAAATAAAGACAGGTGGAGGGAGATAAGGCAAACCATTACTAGGGAACTTACTGTGCAGCAATTGTGCATAATGGCATAAGGAAAACTGGGTTTTATTTTTTGATGACATGTTTCCTGAGTACTGTAGCCTTGTATGCCACTAGCTCTCCCAAACTGCACACTTTAACATTTTTAGTGTTTATATTATTTGCCATATTTTCACTTTGTAGCACTGCCACCATATGATGCAGACTTTGAAAGCAGCATTTCTTTTCTTCTCTGAACATAATATGCTTAACACAGTGTTGAACACAAAACAAAATGCTTTTCATTAAGACAAATATGGTTAGCAACATGATGACCACAACTAATGTAAATATAGTGAGTTTAAAAATATGTTTAGATTCACTGCCAGCCTACATGACGTGAAGGTCTTTAATACTGCTCTTTAACAGGGACAACTAAAGTTCATTCATCGAGATGTCTTCATTTAATGCAGAATTTAAGGGTCTGAAGAGAGAAAAGGGAAAGGATAGGTAAAGAAATTATATTATAATTTCAAAAGACAAATAATAGGTAAAAATAATGGCAAAGATCATAATGAGTCATCAAAGAATCACAGAACAAACAGAATAGGAATATTTGTAACAGAAAATTTCACGGGTTCCTTTGGATCCAAGTAACAGGAAATATTAGACAAAACTCATTATTCTCTCTAAGATGTTCAAAAGGCCATTGACAATATCCCATTTGGTTTTTGTGTGACTCACTTTCTGATGTTAGATCCCCAATTCAATTTTATATGGCATCGTTAATTATCCAAGTTTCATAGTCATTCTTCTGTCTTCCAATTAGCACATAATACTTTTATGTAAAAGGATGACTTGATTGCCTTACAATAGAAAAAAATCATTTTAAAAAACATCCCTAATAGTAATATCTAATATCTACATTACAATGGCCTTCAGTACTTTAGTTATGCTCGCTCATTTTTGCTGATAATTCTCTTTTCAAGATTTACCATATTATAAGTGTATAAACCTCAGCCTTTCATTTACTCTCCTCTTATGAAGATGTATTCTGTGGCTGTATGTGAATCCACATCTTCTACTATTGTTTTCAAAATCCCATTTCCCAGTGATAATCCATTTAACTTAGGCAAAGCTAGTTCTCAGTCTGCTCTCAAGGTTAGGTTGCCTGACCCAGGATCAACATTGGCTGTACTTTATATTCTTTTCAATGTGATCAGTATGTGGAGCCAATTCTGAGTAGAGTGAATGTCCCAAATATTTTTGATGATCTGGAGTAAATATTTATTATTATTATTATTATTATTATTATTATTATTATTATTATTGAAAATGAAATAAGTGTCCATAGCAAGATAGCAAGCTAGGGGATACATTTTAGATCATGAAATGACTCTTCCATAGCAGAAAACAAAGTAGAAGACAGAGTAGAGACAAGGAAGGAAATGTGACCTGCTTTGGTGATGTCTTTATCAGGCAGACTCATACTCCAAAGAGAAGTGTTTGGATTAGATTTGGATTTTCTTCAAAGTGATGTCAAGAGAAATATCGGCATTACATGTTTTCATTCACAGATAAAAATAGATTTGTGATTCCATCTTTATCTTTATCTTCTGGGTTTTCATTTTTGAAACATCTCTCTATGTAACCTAGAATGATCTCAAACTCTTGATCCTCCTGCACCAGTCCCTCAAGTGCTAGAATTAAGAGCATGTCACCATAACCAATGTGAGCACATTAAAAAAGGAACACTTCAAGAATTTGGCCTTCGTCCTTTCACAGACTGTGCTAATTTTTCTCTGTATCCTTCCAATTTTAATGTATGTGTTACTGAAGTGAATTCTATGAAAACACTTTACTCAAAATCAAACACGCCCTGCATGTCTTTATAACTGAAAGAATTTATGAGCCCTTGAATATAGGTAAGACTAAAATTTATGTCTATGGATTTTTAAAACAGATCTTTTCCCACCTCAACATTTCTCCAGTCAATGACTCTCAAAAATCTCAAAACTAAGAGATCTTAATAGCTTTTCCAGGAAGATATTACTTCGTGTTTTAGTAAATTAGGAAATTTTATTCCACTGTTTTAAATATATTTAAATGAGGTTTTTTCTGTCTTTGTGTCTTAAAGAATGCATGGATTACAGGAGAAAGAGAGAGAGAGAGAAGATTTGAATTCAACATCTCCAGATCTCATCTTTCATGGGACTTTTACCTATGCCCTATTATTCAGGGTTCCAAGAAATAAAACACTGGTAGATAGACTCTTACCTCATGCTTGACACATTATAATTATAATGCTAGTCAATGGTTACAGCAGTACACAACTCTGTCTATAGTTCTAATGTAAATTTGACATTTGGATGAACATTATGTTTCTATGTTTCTGACATGGAATACTGAGTTGGGATATGCTGGTCTTTCATATTTTTAAATCTGAATTATAATTTACTTGATTGTATGAAACGTACAATATGCAAAAATGTTTACTCTTTGCTTAGCAAATGCCAGAGGTATTTGTAAAAGAGTTATTGATGATAACAAATACATCTGTTAGATAGTTTAGAAAATTGTCACTGCTGTCACAGCTACTTTACTGAACATGGGAGGACGCAGAATACAATATGCTGAGAGAGAGGATCTTGAGAAACTTCATGCTTATAATCTAAGTTAATGATTTCACAATGAGGGAGATGAACCTGGGAAAATGTTAGTGATCTTAATGGCAAACAGCTGGTTTGAAACCTTGACGATCTTAATATTCTTTCTAAGTGTCCCACTCCTTTAGCGATTGCATTGGTCCCCCTTTCTTATTGCTGTGACCGTGTATCTGGAGAGTATTAATATTTTCTCATGTTTACAGAGGTTGCGGTTCATTGTGGTCGAGAGGGCACAGCAGAACAGAGTGGTTAACATCTCTGCAGTGAAGGGGCAGAGGGGAAAATACTTGCACTTTTTCTTCCTTTTTCAAAAAAAAATTATTTATTTATTTGTTCTTCTCTCATATATTATGTTCCAACAGCAGTTTCCCCTCATTCCTCTCATCCAACCCCCCTCTACCTCCCCTCTTCTCCAGATCCACTCCTCTGTTTCCCTTCATAAAAGAGCAGGCCTCTCAGGGATATTAATGAACACAGAATAACACATTACGATAAGACTCGGCACATATCCTCATATCAAGGCTGGATGAGGCAACTGAGTAGGAGGGAAAGTGTCCCAAATGCAGGCAAAAGAATCAGAAACACCTGTTTCCACTGTTAGCACTCAATTTGGGCAGAAACTCGCTTCTTGTTTTTTTTTTTTTTTTTCTTTTTTTCCCATTTCCGCATAGATATCCAGCCTCCAACAGGGTGCTGCCCACACCACTGCCTTGTTTCTTAATCCTTTCTAGAAACACCCACCAGACAATTCAGAGTTGTACTGTACTAAGTTTACAGGCATATTTCATGATTAACCATAATCTTTCCACTCCCTGGTGAGGTAAAAGCCAAGCATATCTTAAACCCTTCATTTCATTCCTGTCCTCCAAAAGGCTCAGGTTTGTCCACAAGGCAAAATCTGTTCATTCCATTGCTGAGAGTTCTCACAGTGTCAATCACTCCAATATTTTTTAAAGCCACCTTCAATATCTCTGATAGAAAAGGGAAACTCTGCCATAACATATTCAGAGAACCTATGTCAGACCCCTAAGGTTCCCTGATCTCTGTGAGCCCCCATGAAACCCAATCAGTTGATTCTGTGGTCCATGTTCTTTTTTTGTGTCTGTGTGAGAGACGGTTAACAGTGGGAGCAAGGGCAATCACTGACTCTTTTGCCTGCTTGTGGGACCCTTTCCCTCCTAGGGTTGCTTCATCTAACCTTGATGTGATGGTATGTGCCTGGTCTTACTGTAGCTTGTTATGAGGTGAGGGGGAGAGATGGAGGGGAGGGAGGGGAAACTGAAGTTGGGATGTAAGATATGAGAGAAGAATAACATTTTTTAAAAATCCATAAAAATAATTATAAAAAAGAAAAAGAGCCGGGCGGTGGTGGCGCACGCCTTTAATCCCAGCACTTGGGAGGCAGAGGCAGGCGGATCTCTGTGAGTTCGAGGCCAGCCTGGGCTACAGAGCAAGATCCAGGAGAGGCGCAAAGCTACACAGAGAAACCCTGTCTCAAAAAACAAAAAAAAAAAAAAAAAAAGAAAGACGGAAAGAAAGAAAGAAAGGAAAAGAAATAAAACTCGAACTAGTAAGATTTAATAAATTCCAAAAGAGACTTCCATATTTTCAAAGTACAGTAAAATGGAGAGAACATTCACAGTCCAAAAGAGAGGAATCCAAAAGAGAAGAATCAGGGACTCACCAGGAAGAATGGGGTCAAAACAAGACCCAAACCCACCAGGTAAACACCATAGTCTGTAATGAAATGGCTGATATCTGAAGCATGTGATATTTTCATAAGAGTGCCAGTGGGCTTGGGAAGACCTTAAGTGACAACAGAGTTCCCACGTGGTTGGAGATGCCAGAAATGTATAACGTCCACATTTCCATTCACAGTACAAACAGCCTTTCTTTTAGGCTTGCTCTATGTGTTGCCCGAGACTTACATTGGTGGACATTATACATTCCTGGCATCTCCAACCTCCAGGGGACTCTGTTATCACTTAAGCTCCAGCACCAAAGTTTCACATATCACTTTCTCCAGGGCTTCCTGCAGGGATTATTCCCTTGTCACAGGTTAGTCTTCTTTTGCAGTGTTGCTACAAACCTTCGAGGCTTAGTCAGTTCTGCATGTCTATAACATGAGCATCTCATAGTCAATGCCAAGGTTAAGACGTAACTGACTTCTCTTAGACAGCAGCTAGAGTTGTTCCTGAGTGACCAGCAACTGATCACAGTAAGTAAATCCCCTGGAAAGGGACTTCCTAGGAGGTTTTATACAAAAAAAACAAAAAAACAAAAAAACAAAAAAAACTCTAGAGTCATTGTCTTCTCAAGATAAGGTTTTAAAAGTACTTTATTCTTTACCCTCGAGTCCCTCTTGGCTCATTCTGATGTACCCTCAAGGCATTTTGCCCGTTGTCCTGAAGCAAGAAACAAACTTGGTTTCTTTATAATTGCTTTAGTCTCTAAAGACCACATCTTCTTTAGCAAAAAGGAATAGGCCCCTTTTTGGGGCAAACTGCATGTCTTAAAAGTCCTTCTGATCAATGTTTTGCTTCTAACTCTCAATTTAAACTTAGCTAAAATCAGCCAGTCATATTCATTATACAACTAAACTGCTAGACAATGAGTTTTCTTCACTCAGATCAATTAGTCTATCCTTTTTATATACAGCCTGCCACAAAGTTACAAGCCATGGGTAGAAGATACACAATTTTTTCCCCCCATGAGGCAAAAGAATGCTCTCTAGTCTAATTACTCAGAGAATGCTGTGCTTCTCTAAAACCTCATGAGCGTAGGCTTTACTCTTCACATCATTGCTCTGTTCAGAGCTACTGTAGAACAGCCCATTAAGCTCTGTACACAAAATTGTAGGGCTTTCTTTCTACTTTGGTACCAGTTTTCTGTATGGATAGCTTCTTTCATTGTCATGACCAAACAACTAAAAAAGAAAAAAAATTCTGTGGGGCATTTACCCACCAATCCCACAGCTCCCCAGAGTTTTCTTGAGTGTGAGCAGCAGGAAATATTAGACAGAAGTATTTAGATTGGTCAGATAAACAGACAGAAAATAAAAGATAGCCTCAAGAGGGCCTGGAACCTACTCCAACAAGCTCTGACTGTCTCTGCCTCAAGGTATTTATAGAGATGCCAAGGGGTGGAGCAAAAGACCTCTCCCCACCACAGCCACATGCAGACCATCTCAGTCACCTGCACTCATGCCTGTGGTCCTAATCATCCTCTCTATGTGGACCTGTTGGATAAAGCCACGAGGAACCTGAAAATGGACCCCCTCAAAAATCTTAAAAGAGGAAGGATTTATTTCAGCTTCTAGTTTTAGAAGATTCAGTCCCTTCACTGTGGTGGAGAAGCAGAGGAGAATGCTTTCATTAGCTGGTCCTTTATCTTTGAATCTTAAACTCTATTTGCACTACTGCCTATGGGACAGTGTCGCCCAAATGATGGATTTTCCTAGTTAGTTTTCCCTTCCTAAAAATGTTTCATAGACACACAAAGATATGTTCTTTCCTAATGTTCTACATGTGTCTCTGTCCAATCAAGTTGATGAACAAAATTAGTATTAACAACATAAGGGAAATAAAATAATCATTTAGATAAATTTTAAAAAATCAGCTTTTTCAGTAATTACTTCTACTTTCCAAACTGCACCATAGATAAGTACAATTGTTTCATTATGCTCTTAAAAGTTTATTTATATTTTCAAAATGTTGCTCTTCACAAGCCTACTAGGTAGTAACACCTAGTCAATAAGGACTTTAGAAAATCAGACAATGGGAAATTGCTATAGACTTGTATAGGTATAAATTCTTCTTAAGAGGGAAGCAGAAACTGGGCAGGGAAGAGTTGGTAGAATTTGGAGAAGTGAGGAATGATTGATCTTTAAAATGGAAATATATGAATCACTGTGGGTACCTGGAGCATTTTAGGTATGTGTTTCTGTGTATCAATGAATAACACATATCCAGTGTCTTTTTATGTAAAAGATTCCTATGATGCAGACAAATTTCAGTGATAAATGACTTCCTTAGGTTCTTTTATAATTATCATATCCACTTACTTTTATAGGCATTGCTCATTAATCTTATACTTTATTTCAAGACATGAAATAACAGCAAAGATCATTTTGATGCCAAGAAGATGGAAACATACCATAAAAACTATTAACTGAGCAATTACTGAATTCTGATCAGATGTGGAGAATTCAACAGTGATAGTTACTAGTTAATAAAAATTTCTAAGCCGGGCGGTGGTGGCGCACGCCTTTAATCCCAGCACTCGGGAGGCAGAGGCAGGCGGATCTCTGTGAGTTCGAGGCCAGCCTGGTCTCCAAAGCGAGTTCCAGGAAAGGCGCAAAGCTACACAGAGAAACCCTGTCTCGAAAAACCAAAAAAAAAAAAAAAAAAAAAAAAATTCTAGTCTCTTTTGTACATGGAATTCTCTCTCTTTCTTTTGAAATCACAATTGAACTAATACATTTAAAGGACTACTAGATGCTCATGTAAGCAAAAACAATTTTTAAGAAGAATAAACAAGAGCTGTTTGGGTAGATTATTAATAGAAGCACCAGGTCACTTGGCAATGTGATAAGAGGGATGAAAATACATGTGGAGACACAATTCTGCAAAGTTAAATAAAGTAACTGCAATTATGTCAGCATTGTAATTGGCTTCTCAGTAGGTCCCTCCTGCTCCTCCACTGCCCTTGATTAACAACCTGAGAACAGTTTGTGAGAAGGAGCCAATACAACAGGCCAAAGACTTTCATCTCCTTTACATTCTTTGTTTCAGAATATTCTTGGAACAGTGATTTCTAGGGTGGGAGAGGCATGTAATTTCAGGCAAACAATTAACTTCAAGAAGAAATTCACTGGAAAATTCTATGGAATTTTTTTTTCTTTTCTTTTAATTGTTATCCACAAGATAAGCATTTCAAGTCTCTGGAAATAACCTTATCATGTACCAGCCCCGTCGAGTTCACTGTGATCTTTTACAGACTTCCCGATGAAGCTCTTCAGTAGAATACGCCAGGCCACCTGTCCACACAGGCCTGCCCTAACTTGTACTACTGTGGCTTACTTACTACTTAAATGCAGTCTTTTCCTTTTCTATGATTACCTTCAGCTGGAGACTTCTTAACCAATATAACACCTAGATTTAAAAAAAAAAAATTAACTCCACTCCCTGAACTTTAACTATAGACAAATGGGGCAAATGATTATATTCACAGAAGTTGTAAATCACAGAAATGTTTTACTTAAACTTAAGTAGTATTACAAATTATTTGAAATTCTCATTAAAGTCACTCTTTAATTTCCCTTCATCAGCTAGAACTGTTTTTGCAAATTTCAACATGTGAATGAGTTAGGAACGTACCTAACAGAGAAGATGCCCTGCAAGTGATGCAAGTGATGTTGATAAAGTTGGTCCATGGAGCAAATTGAATAGCAAAGTCCAGGTAGAAAATAAACACTATTTTTTTAGTAGACAGCAAGATAAATATAAGTAATTATTGGACTCTATCCCCTGTCATATATTACATATATTTTTTTCATAGAATTTTGTTCTAAAGAGATATATAAATCTCATGCTTGTTACCACTTTACATATAAAAATTCATCTCACAAGTTTCTAATGCATTATGGGAAAGATAGAGTGCTGGAGGGGAAACTTCTTGATTGAATTTTCTTTCACCACTTAATTCAATTTCGTAGAAATAAATTGACTGACTATGCAAAAATGGGAAAAATCATTGACATATAAATTGGATAAAATAAACAATCCCAAGATACTTACACAGATTTATATAAAGAAGCATTGTGCATAACATGGCTACTTAAATAGCTAAGCCTACTCATCTTGGTAATTTGAGCTATGCCCTGGCTCAAATTTTTTTTTTCTTCTCTATTTGTCCACATACTCTAAAATTGCCTCAATTGTTTGTGTTTCTTTTCTCCCTTGAAAAACAACAGTACTTTTTATTTGTGTGCTAAAGAATGATGACTATTAAAATGAAGGAATTTTGTAAGGTATAAATGTTGTATATATTCTAAATGTATTATCCATTTTTATCTATACTTGTAGGAAGTGTGTATGATGGTTCCTACATAATTATATTCTATCCTATTTTGGGAAATGTCAGAAAATGATGCTTTCTTTTATTTACCTGATTATTTTTCATTAATGCACAACCACTGTGAACATTATAGTTGTTCAATTAAAGGCAAAACTCTGAGTACATAGTCACCTACTTAGCTGAGGTAGCTAGCTGTAAAAGCTTAAAAATAACATGTCTCAATACAGTAGAAATATTCTCATTATCTTCCAAAATAAAGATCCTGTTAGCAAGGAGTAGCTCAATTCTAGGCTGTGCTTCGGGACTCAGATTTCTTTCAATTTTAGTTTCTTGTTCCTCCATTGTCTTAGGATTCTGAGCATTATGCCAATACAGGTATAAATGAGAATATGAAGTGGTCTAAAGCCTTGTCCAAAAGTGATTTACTAAAATATCACCATCAGTAACTAGTTATATGTGTTATGTGGGAGCTGGAAAATATATTCCACATTTGAGTACATTTTCGCCAGTTAATGCCCTCAGCATATGAACCACGAAGCATACATTATGGCATGAAGTCACCTCTGCTACAGTGTTCGTCACACATTACCTGTGAGTTGACCCAGGTGAATCAGGGGAAAGGCAAGACCTGCACAAATAAAATCTGTTGAGAAAAGCCTCTGGGAAAATAGAAACCTTGTAGTGCAGTGTGGTAAGTTGAAAACATCTAAAGAGCAGAGATGAATTAAAAAAACTGTTTGAGGAAAGTTAATTCTTTGGAGAATGGTAGAGAAAATGAGATTGAGGAGAGATGAAACTTAGAAGGAAGTTGCTGTTGTTTATGTTAGTCTTAACAAAGGCTTGAAGCTCCATTTTCTCAGTGCAAAGAGAGAAGACCAAAGGCAATATATTTATCAATATTAAACTTACATTGCACAATTAAAAAAAGAAGAAGAAAATGTAATACAGCTTGTTTGGTGCTGACCATGACAAACAGGATGGTTGATAACACTGGCTATTACAAAGATTTAAGAGAGCACATCAGACTGTGAGTGAGCTACATTAAACTGTGCTTTTTCAAGTAGACTACATTGGTATATGAAAGACAGATAAATTCTAGATCTTTTTTTGTAGTTCTTTTTTATTTAATTTTTTTTTATTTTATAGACCAACCCCTGTTCCCCCTCCCTCCCCTTCTCCTACTCTTGCCACCTCCCCCATCCCACCCCCATCCCCTCCTCTCAGAGGGTAAGGCTTCTCTTGGTTAGTCAACACAGGATGGCATAGCAAGTTGGGGCAGGACCAAGCCCCTCCCCACTGCATCATGGCTGAGTAAGGCATTGCACCATAGAGAATGGGCTCTAAAATGCTAGCTTATGTACCTGGGATAAGTCCTGTTCTCATTGTCAGGGGACCCACAAACACATTAAGCCATGCAACTGTCACCCACATTCAGAGGGCCTAGTGCAGTCCCATGTAGGCTCCCTAGCTGTCAGTTCAGAGCCCATGAGCTCCCAATAGTTTGGGTCAGCTCTCTCTGTGTTTTTTCCCATCATGATCCTGACCCCATTTGCTCCTATAGTCCCTCCTCCCTCTCTTCAACTGATCTCCAGGAACTTGACCAAGTTCTTGGCTGTGAGTCTCTGCATCTGCTTCCATCAGTCAAGGAGAAACGTCAGAGGTAGAGATTGACATAGAGAGTACTCAAACTCAGTTTTAAAGACAGTGACTAAAGCCAAAAAAGGAATCGAAATAGTAATGAAGAGCCTGTAGAGTTAGAATAGAAGATGATTAAGGCAGAAATATTATTTATTTCAAATAAAAATGTAAATGAATCATAAAGGAATTCATCTTATGATGTGATTTTTTTCCAGTTAAAAGAATATTGATTAAGTGACATGACATTCAGAGAAGCATAAATTTAGATGATCTTTCAAAGACTCAAGGTTTTTGTTGGTCATGAACATTTGGGATTCTTTTTTCTGTGTATTAGCTTGATGATGAAAAGGAAACACAGACACCTGATTAAACATTGTGTATATATATATATATATATATATATATATATATATATATATATATTGAGTCCATCAGGCTGTTTCTGGAAAAGACTAACACGTGAGATAGCAACTAAGTAAAAAGAGATGCCCTCTTGAATATGCATCAGAAAATAAATACAGCAAAAGGCAGAGGAAGTTTGAATGGTTAAGCTGTAAGGCAAATTGTCTGGCTATGGGATGGGACCATCAGCCCTATGGTTTTTCAGGACTTGGACTTGAACTTAAATTATACTACAGACTCTGCTAGATTCCCCAGCTTCCATATGATTTTTGTGGAGCTTTAAAGTGCTCTCTCTCTCTCTCTCTCTCTCTCTCTCTCTCTCTCTCTCTCTCGCACACACACACACCATCAATAACAGCCATGTCCTTTTGTTCTGTATCTGTGAAAAGACTTACCATGTACATATTTAAAAAATTTAAAAAAATCAATGAAAGTATTTTTCCTTTATTTTAAAATAAGTACACATACATGAGTATATAGATCATGCATTCCAATTTGGAGATCCCACAGATTCTAAGAAACCCATGCATGGCACACAGAGTTCAGTTTAAGGATCTTGTCATTGTGTATACAGATACCTTAAAAGAGAAAATAATACACTTTTAAAAACTGATTACTTGTTTTTTTAAGGCAAAGAAAGTTTGATATAAAATCTTACTGAAATTTCAATCCTATAAAATAATTAAGATTTTAATATTCTACTCACTTTAATTCTTCTTTTTCAGACAGCCTTGAAGACAATAAGGAAAACTACACATTATACTGGTTTAGATACTCTATTTTTGACTGCATTTATGAGGGCCTAGTCAACTCCATTTTTGTTTTCATTTCCTGCTCAGTTTATTTATAAAATTCTTTGTAAAACATACTGACATTTCCCCTGCCTTTTCTACCAGCAACACTTGACTTCGGGTTAGTTTCCCAATTATTTCTAATGGCAATTTAGAAAATTATATTAGAATGTTTTTTTTGTTTATGCTCATTTAAACAAAACTTTACACTTAAAATGGCACTGGGACCTGACATAGAAATAGAACCCACCCAATAATATTGAGTCAAACAGAGATAGGGAAGGAAGATAGGAACAGGGTAGAGAAATTAGAAATTATTTAAATCAGTGGATAAAAGTTATTGCACTGTGGTTTCTGATAGTCTGACTATTCTCCTTTTAGAGGAAAAAAATAACTGACTTTAAAAAACAATTCAGAAAAATGTGGGTTTTTTTAAAATAAATATATTTATTTATTTGTTTGCTTGTTTGTTTTACATCTTAGCCATACCTTCCTCTCCTCCTCTCCTCCCAATCACCCCTATTCCCTCTCTATTCCCACCCCTAATCCACTCCTCCTCTGTTTCTCCTTGGGAAAGGGCTCTGTCTCCTATGATTATCAATAAAACATGGCGTATCAAGCCTCCGCAGCAAGACTACGCACCTCGACGCGTGTCCACATTGGGCAAGGTGACCCAGCATGAGGCGTAGGGTCCCAAAAGCCTGTAAATAGTAGGAGACAGCCCCTGTTCCCATTGCTGAGAGTCCCACAAGAGGACCAAGCTATACAACTGCAACATCTCTGCAAAGAACCTATGTTACTCCCATGCAGGTTCCCTGGTTGTCGGTTCAGTCTCTGTGAGCCCCCAGAAGCTGAGGTTAGTTGACTCTGAGTTTTCCTCCTTGACCCCTCTGGCTCCCACAATCCCTTCTCCTCTTCATCTGAAAGATTCCTTTACACTTTGCCTAATGTTTGGCCGAGGGTCCACATATGTCTCCATCAGTTGATGGATGACGCCTCTCTGATGACAACTGGGCTAGGCATCAGTCTGATCAGAGGATATGGCCAGTTCAGGTTATGTATCTGCCACTGCTAAGAGTCTAAGCTGGGGTCCTCCTTGTAGACTCCAGGGAGATTCCCCTGCACCAGGTTTTTACGTGACCTCTGAGTGTGCCCTCTCCAGCAGTCTCTCTCAGTGTGCATGTTCTTTTGACTCGTTTTCCCTTTCTTAATTTGTGTTACTTATTCTTTGCTCCATATTACGGGATGAATGATTGTATCCTATCGCTCTTATATATAGCACATATAGTTTTTATGTGCTTTAGAACACTAGAAATGATCAACATCTACTTTCAAACATCAGCTACTTCTAATTCTTGCTGGTCTTTCACTGCTCAGTGGGCACCTGTGATATATGTATATAATTCATATGTATATATATGAATTATAATATATAAATATATTGCTGTAGCAATGTTTACCAGAACACGTGATTTATTGAACACCCTAAATTCAGGGCTGTTAGCACTTAAGATATTGACAGAATCAGATCACTGTGTGAAGAGCTTATTCTACCCTGTTTTAAAGCAAGTTCTCATGAACTCTTTGCCTACAAGTTGAACAAATAGGTTCCCAATGTCATTGACACAAGCATTATTTTGATTAGCTCATTAAATGCTAGCTGAGACAAGGGACTATGTTGGGATCTGAGAAAAAACAAAAGACTAGATCACTATCTTAATTACCATTCTGTTGCTGTGATGAAACACCATGACGAAGGAAGCTTATAGACGGAAGTATTTTATTCATTTAATTTTTGTTTTTTAATGATATATTTATTTTTAATTTATGTGCATTGGTGTTTTACCTGATGTATGTCTGCAGGAGGGTGTCAGATCCCCTGGAGGTAGAGTTACAGGCAGTTGTAAGCTGTAAGGAGTGCTGGGAGTTAAACTCAGGACCTCTGAAAGAGAAGCCAGTGCTCTTAACCTCTGAGCCATCTCTCCAGCCCATTTTTGTTGTTTTTTGAAACAGGGTTTCACTGTGTATCCCTGGTTGTCCTGGAACTCACTCTGTAGACCAGGCTGGCCTTGAACTCAGTGATCTGCCTGCCTATGCCTCCTGAGGGCTGGGATTAAAGGCGTGAACCACCACCATCTAGCCTAAAAGGAAACATTTAAGTGGGGGTTTGATTACAGTTTCAGAGGGCTAGTTCATGAACATAATTAGAAGCATAGGTGCAGGCAGGCAGACATGGTGCTGGAACAGTAGCTAAGATCTTGCATCCTGATTCTTAGGCAGTAGGCAAGGGATGGGGAGAGAGAAAGAGACAGAAAGAGAGATGTGGTGGGGAGGAGAGGGAGAGAGAGAGAGACTGACTGAATGTGGCTTTTGAAACCTCAAAGCTCAACCCCTATAATACATCTCCTCCAAAAAGGCCACATCTCCTTACCCTTCCTCCAAAAGCTCGACTAACTGGGGACCAAGTATTCAAACATATGCACCTATGGAGACCATTCTTATTCAAACCAATACAGTTACCTACTCCACATGTTGGAAGTTATATTAGAAGCCTTAGGCTAGCATAATAATGCAAAAGCAGACTTCTTTGCCTGTTCATTTAGCCACTGGGTATTAAAGGCCTTCTGTTGAATGTTCTTTCTTCTCATTTACCCACTCAGTCCCTGTACTGCAGCTCTCCTAGCTCTATAAATAGACTATATTTCCATTCATGGCAGCAATTTTAGACTTTGAAAGTAATTGTTTTTAACAGGAAAGTAGCAAGGGCGCAAGGGGGCTCTTTAAAAATAAAAATATGCCTCTCCATGATAGGATTGGTAACACTTGAACAACAACAGAGGTCATATTGAGCACAGTACATGATAAGTTATAGAGGCAAAAGCAACCAAAGCAGTGAAAAATTACAGGAAAGACTAAATATGGCATCATCATTTAACTATGGAGGGTTTCTTCCTCGACTGATTTTCTGTCCCATTTCCTGTTTCTAACATACACTTCTCATGGGTGAGAAGACTATTGCTACGGTGGTATCAAAACCAAGAATCAATTTTGGTCCTGTATTGATAGAGTGAGATAGCAGAAAAGGAAGTGGTTAAAGGCTCTGAGTCCCCAGGCATTTCCTTTTAGGAATTGTGTGATTTTGTGGATTTCAGAAAAAATAGAATTAATTAAAATTCTATTCTGGTCTCTTTTTACTGAAGATGCTGTAGCCATAAATCTCCAGCTTAGACTCGGAGATTTTGAACACAAACTTGATTTCATAAGCGACAGCAAATGCATCAAGTAAGATTCAGAATCAGAAGTGGAAGTGGTGTAGCTGCTGCTGCTGCTGCTGCCTCCTGTGTATGTGTGGGCGAGCCCATGCTTTACTTCCCACAGGCCGGCCAAGGGCAGGGAACGTTATCCTTGTAGATCCCGCAGAACTTCAGTTCTGTGGAGGTGCTTGGAAGGTGGACAAAACTCAGAAATATTGTAATGAGCAGGTTTCTTCTTCTGCATTGAGTGAACTGATTGTGATCATCAGGTCATTGAGGAAAACATAACTAATTGGTTATTGGGCTACTCCTGCACTAGTGTGGTTTCTGTCTCAGCCAGGCACTTTACTTTGTATGAGGAAATTGCTGAAAGAGGAGCCTGAATTTCTTCAGGCATAGGCTAAGGATTTCTTATTTTGTTTGTTTGTTTGTTTGTTTATTGATTTATTTATATATCAACATATAAATTCTGAGACAATAAGTTGCCCTTGAACTCATAACCTAGCTTCATGACTAGGATGACAGGCCCAAGCCACTACATCCAGCTAGCGATGGCTTTTAACTGGAATGAATTATGGAATATAATATTATAATTTGATACATGCATGTGATATATAATCCAGTCAAGGAAATTTGCCTTTATATAGCCTTATTTTCTCTCTCTCTCTCTCTCTCTCTCTCTCTCTCTCTCTCTCTCTCTCTCACTTTCTCTCTCTCTGTGATATGAAGTTTCAATATTTTCCCCTCTAGTTATTTTTAGATGCATAATAAACCACTGTAGAGTGGTAGGGCTTGCTTTATAGTGCTGTGTAACAGTGGGCTGGCTTCCCTTGCATTTGGAATACACTGTCTACTGCTCTTCCCCTTTTTCTTGCTCTTCCTAAACTCTAGAGGTTTCTGTTCCACTCTCTGTAACTATGTAATTATTTTTTTATTTTTTTGAGATAGGGTTTCTCTGTGTAGCTTTGTGCCTTTCCTGGAACTCACTTGGTAGCCCAGGCTGACCTCGTACTCACAGAGATCTACCTGGCTCTGCCTCCCGAGTGCTGGGATTAAAGGCGTGCGCCACCACCGCCCGGCACTATGTAATTTTTGTGTATTTTAATCTACAGTACTGTGCTAGATATATATAGCATAGAACTCATATACAGTTACCAGACAAGAGAATACATTAATGTTTATTTCACAGCTGAAGTTTTTGAACCATTTCTCAAATTACTATCGGTTTGTTTATAAAAATAACTCCTAAATTTTTAATGTATTATTTACAAATACATATAAAACAAACTAGAAATTCTTTAGGAGTAGAGGAATTACTTTTAAAGATATTATGGTATGAATTATATGATATACATAAAAATAAGAATATAATAACTTTCTTCAGTTTATGTCAGTATATTTGGGGATTGAGGTTGGGGTAGGGTATGAGTCAGTACCAGAAAGGATATGTAAGTCTGGGAAACATAGATTTTTTTTAGCTTTCAATTTGGGGATTTTTTATTTTAGTTTTCCTGTGATAATTTTATTTTTGACTAATTATTTAATGTAAAACTACTCGGGCTGGAGAGATGGCTCAGAGGTTAAGAACACTGGCTGTTCTTCCAAAGGTCCTGAGTTCAATTCCCAGCAACCACATGGTGGCTCATAACCATCTATAATGAGATCTGGTGCCCTCTTCTGGCCTGCAGGCATACATGCAGCCAGAACACTGTATACATAAATAAATAAATAAATCTTAAAAAAAAAAAAAATGCCGGGCGTTGGTGGAGCACGCCTTTAATCCCAGCACTCGGGAGGCAGAGGCAGGCGGATCTCTGTGAGTTCGAGGCCAGCCTGGGCTACCAAGTGAGCTCCAGA
>CABHPP010137732.1:4563-53812 GCA_902168425.1 Peromyscus attwateri | reverse complement strand
TTTTTTTTTTTTAAAATAAGGAATCAGATGAAAACTATCTTAGGCTTTGTGGGCACACATGGTCTCTTCCCTTTCTTCTTAGTTAAAAAAAAAAAAAAATAGGAGCAACTTCTTAAAAACCATCTGGGTGTGCGCACATTTGGGAGGCAGAATCAGAGGGTCCCAACATGGTTAGTGTCAGCCTGGACTACATATTGAGGCTTGGTCTCAAACTAAAACCAAACAAGCAAAGGTAAAGCTAGATGTAGTGACTCCTGTAACCTCAGCACATGGGAAGCTGAGGCTAGAAAACTACTGTAAGATTGAGCCTGGGCTATAGAGTTAGGTGATCCTGTCTCAAAACAAAAGTAAAAAAAGAGTAAAAAACATACTTAGTTTAAGAGCTATACACAAAGCCGGGCGGTGGTGGCGCACGCCTTTAATCCCAGCACTCAGGAGGCAGGGGCAGGCGGATCTCTGTGAGTTCGAGGCCAGCCTGGTCTCCCAAGCGAGTTCCAGGAAAGGCGCAAAGCTACACAGAGAAACCCTGTCTCGAAAAACCAAAAAAAAAAAAAAAAGAGCTATACACAAACAGGGTGGAGGCTCGATTGGCTCACAGGTGGTTATTTGAACATTTCTAGTCTGTAAGGCATTGCTTGTTTCTCCAAGGAAATCTAGCAGGGGAGCTAGAGACTCACACACAATTGCTTCATCAGGGAGAAGCTGAGCAGCTCTGTGTCAGCTTTGCCTAGAAGTGCAGGTGAGGTTTTGGGTCAGAGGATTTGAAAAATGAGCCGTGGTTCTTTTCCTCTCCTTATGATAAAATTTTCAAACATCTCAGTGTCATACAGAAAGACTAATGGTGTATGGAAGTGCTAAGTGCCATGGAGGCTCCAGTGAAAGGAAGCATGGAGGCATGGGGTCCACATATGATGTCAGAGAAGTGCCTTGAAAGAGAATGGGTTGTTAGCATTCTAGGCCGAGTAAAGAACATCAAGGGGTCCTGGTACTCAGTCCCCAGGGAGCTGAGCTGAGTAGCTGAGGAGGGAGAGTTGCTATGGGAAATGTGCAGGGCGTGGGTAAGACCTGGAATAACAAGGCTGTAAAAGTACAAGTGTACCTGATGCTCCAGTCCTTTGCGGATCAGCTGCCTAGACACTGCTAAAGGAGGGTTGGGGTGCAGCTCAGCGAAAGAGCACTGGCCTAGCATAGTCAAGGCTCTGGGTTCCAGAGCGTGGGTTAGCAACACCAGAGAGTTCTATTATTTGTACACACTTGGCTATGAGGCTTTGGAAGACATGGGGCAAAGTCACTTTTTGTCTGCCTAGTTCTTGTGTCTGCTTACTTTACCTTGATACTTTCTTTTCTCCTTGGGACCTATCTCCTTTCAGGACGCTGCTCACCTTTCTGCTCTTGGGCTTTTTACCTGGGCAGATGCTATCAGGGGTCCTTGATGGCTGTGTTAGGGCTATGAGTATAAGACAGTTTCTACCCAATAGTTGCTGATTCACAGCTGTATATATATATATATATATATATATATATATATATATACACACACAGCTGTTGGACAGGGAGAAGAAGGAGTGTGGCTCCAAATGGATAATGGGAAATGATATGAAGGGCAGATCTTTGCTTCCTCTTCCTAGAGGGTATGTATCTGATCTAAGCTTGGAAGGGGTGAGCACCAGGTGTTAGGGACTGGTGGGAGGGATACAGAGGAAAGTCTCTGGAGAATGTGGGTTGTGTGGAGAAATGGGGCAAACAGAGGAAGTGAGTATGGCATGGCCAGGTTAGGATTAGTATTGCAAGCCCCAAAGACAGGTCACAAGAGGCTGTTTGGACCTGATCTGCTTGGCAACAGCATTCTTTTCGCGCCAGAGTCTAACCTCTGTGGCAGAGGAGTAGGTCCTTCTTGTCCAGAAGTGAAGCCTGCTCTTATTTCCCAAATCACATCTGTGGCCTGAGTGCTGCAGTCGCAGGTGGTGGGATAAGTGGCACTGAGGGGTCACTGCTGCCTGTCTGTTATGGTTTGTAGATAAGCTCACCAGTGCCAGCAAGGACTCCCTGAGCACCCATACCAGCCCCAGCCAGTCACCTAACAGTGTCCATGGCTCCCGCCGGGGCAGCATCAGTAGCATGAGCAGTGTCAGCTCAGTCCTGGACGAGAAGGATGATGACCGCATCCGCTGCTGCACACACTGCAAGGACAAGCTGCTCAAGAGAGAGCAGCAGATGGACGAGAAGGAGCACACACCTGACATCGTGAAGCTCTACGAGGTGACGCACGCCAGGCAGATTCGGCTGTTTGCTGTACACCTGCCTGCAGGTTCTAGAGAGTGCTCTGGGAAGTTGTTCCCTTAAATCACTTTTAGTTCCCGCCCAAGGGCCATGGTATGATTTCCCAGCTAGGGCCCTGGGTGAGTCAGAGTCTGTCATCCTGGGTGTGTGGTAGCAAACTCATTTTCCTACCTTCCCTCACCCACTCGAAAGGAAGGAGGCCCAAGACAAGCAGGGAAGAGTGGTTGTCCTGTGCATGACCAGGTTCTGTGGAAAGACAGAAGCTGAAGATGTAGTGAACTGTGGGCTGCAAGGGTCCTGGGAATCCCACATGGGAGTTTTGGTCTTTATTAGTTTGAGCTGCTAAGTGTTTTCAGGGCTTGTATGTTTTCTGCCTGTCAGCTGAGAGTCTCTTTCGAGTCTCAGATGCCTTAGTCTTCATTGCCTCCAGTGCCCCGGAGCACCTAAGTGGAGGCACACTGAGAGGGAGGGAAGGGATGTGGCTCTGTGGTGGACCTCTTGCTGTAGGTCTCATCTCCAGTGCACATCTAAAGTCAGTTGGTATGCAAGAGGAAATAGAGTGTGTAAAGGACATCTGGACTGGATATGGTGGTGGACCCCTTTAGCTCCAGCATTTAGGAGGCAGAAAGAAGCAAGTGGATCTCTGTTAGTTAGATGACAGCCTGGTTTACATAGCAAGTTCCAGGCCAGCCAGGGTTGCACAGAAAGACCCTATTTAAAACAAACAAAAATAAACAAATTTTAAAAGAGAAAAAAAAATCTGGGCATGAGGGTAGGCAAGCCTCCTAATGACCAGATGACACCTGTGGGCTGAGGAGAACTAGTTTGGGAGACAGGTGGGGAAGTGAAGGACACTGGGAGCGGGGATCAGCCTGGGCAGAGGAAGTTACTTGAGCAAAACTCTGAGCCAAGGAAGAATGTTCTCAGTGTGCACTGGACGGCCATCTGCAGGTCATATTTACCTACTGTTTTGAGGAGAGCCCTGGCAGTGCCATGTGCTGATAGCTGGCATCACCTGGCAGAGAACACAGTGGCTGATTCCTCTTCCCCGTCTAGACACATTGTGCTCTAGAAGGTTGCCTCTCAAAAACATCTGGTCAAAAGTTCCACCTCTGTTCTTTCCTTCCTATGAGATTTTCTGTTTAGAAAATAGTCTATCCATAAGGAAACTAACAGTAACAAAAGAAAACAAGCCAGTGTTTTAAAGGGGGCCTTTTTATTTATGTCTCTAGTGTAGCTTGGCTTCTATGTCAGAGTTCCTGTCTTCAGTGTAGCACTCACTTCTTCTCTTTTGTTCTTAGAAACTACGACTTTGCATGGAGAAAGTTGACCAGAAAGCTCCTGAATACATCAGGATGGCAGCATCTTTAAAGTAAGCCACTCCTCTCTGTTTTTCTGACTCATGGGGGCTATGATCTGGCTGGTGAGGCCAATTCTTCACTAGATGAAAATGGAGATAGAAATCTTTCTACTGGTTTTTTGTTTTTTATTTTTTCCTCTTTGGTGCTAAGAATGGAACCTAGCCTTGTATGTGCTTAGCACATGCTCTAACACTGGGTACACTCCTGCCAAAAAAAATAGAATCCTTTTTCCCCAGATTTTAGGAGATTAATGTTAATAGGTTCATTAGTATGTATTTGGTGCCAGACCGCTTCTTTGGGTCTTTTTTTTTTTTTTTTTAAAGATTTATTTATTTATTATGTATACAGTGTTCTGCCTGCATGTATCCCTACATGCCAGAAGAGGGCACTAGATCTCATTACAGATGGTTGTGAGCCACCATGTGGTTGCTGGGAATTGAATTCAGGACCTCTGGAAAAATACCCAGTACTCTTAACCCCTGAGCCATCTCTCCAGCCCTCCATACCGCCTCTTAAGCTCCCAACCCCCAGCCTCTTACCTCTGGGAGCACTTAAAGGTGTAAAGTTGAAAATAGAATCTTAACTCTGACTTCTCACATTTGTACATTGGTGGACACATGTTTTTTTCACATGATTTTTGAAAATACACATAACAGTCCATGTTCATGTGTCAGGGCCATTCCGATGAAGCAGGTTTGGGAAGGGCCTCAGACCATAAGTGCCACTGCTCTTACGTGCAATACTTGGAAACAGGTGAGGAAGGGCAGCCCATCTAGTGCCCAGCTTGCCAAGGTGCCTCTTAACAGTGCCTTGTAATGTCAGGCTTATAGCAGGTGTTTCGAGCACAGATGGGACACAGCAGCACTGGGCAAATGCAGCCTATCTTATTCTTTTCAGTGTGCAGCTCAGTGGTGTTGTGTAGTGTGGTCACAGGGTTGTCTAGTTGTCACTGCCATCTTAGTTGCGGGTGTTTTTATCACTGGCGAGTAACCTCACACCTGTGAGCAACTTGCCCTCTTCCTAGCAATTGCCAGTGTGTGATATTCCATTATAAATGGAATTATATGACCTTTTGTGTCTGGCTGCTTCTACGTACATCAGTGTTTTCAACATTTATCCATGTTGTAGAATTGTCCTTGTATTAAAATGTGTAGATTTATTTATGAAGTTTGCTTATTCATTTGTCAATTGATGTTTATTTGGGTCCCCTCTCACACACTTTAAACTATTGTAGATAACACAGTTTTTTATTTCTGTTTGTTTTTGAGATAAGTTCTTATGTAGTCCAGGCTGGTCTTAAACTCACTCTGTAGTTGAAGCTGACTTTGACCTTTTGATTTTCCTGTCTTTACCTCCAAGTACTGGGACTACAGACATATGCCAACATGCCTGGCCAGGAATACTGCACCTTTCATAATTGTTTGTGTGTATGTACGAACCTGTGTGTGTTTGCATAGGAATATAACTTATTCTGGGTTTTAATCATTAAAAACTCTGCATTTAACTTTTTGAGGATGCAAAATTATGTTCCAAAGAACTTTGTGGATATATCTTTGTCTTGGCATTTTATAATTTTGTTTCTCTACAGTCTGGCTAATACTTGTGGCCACCTGTTTCTTATATATTTATTTAGTGTGTGGGGTGCATCTTGTGTATGATGTGTGTGTGTGCTCTTGTGTATGAATGTAGGTTCATGCATCCATGGCTAGTGCTGCCTTTCTACATTCTGTGATTTTCCCTGGGGACAGCCATTGCTGAGCATATTTCCGAATGGTTAACTTTCAGTGCTCCTCCAGGGACCATCTTTCCTGGGTTTTATGTCACTTCATTCATTCACTGAGCAGATGCTTCATGAGCACTGCTAGTTCTGTGCCACATACTGTTCTCCCTTTGTTCTTGTGACTGAGGCAGCGGACAGAGACGATGGTGCCTATCTTATGGACCATCCTCAAGGGAGCAAGTATTGAACGGGCTAACTCCAACCGTGACAGTGCTCTGAGGGAGTAAAATTGATGTGAGGAAGTGATTTCAGGCCTCAGTTAGCTTTTTGATTTTCTGTGAGCCACCAAGACAGAGCCTTAGTCCTAGTTAGGAGTCTAAGACACGATCCTTGGAGCTGAGGTATTCAGCATAGCAAGGTTCTACTTAAAAAGAAAAACAAAATCCAGAGTTTCTCTGTGTAGCCCTGGCTGTCCTGGAACCAACTCTGTAGACCAGGCTGGCCTTGAACTTACAGAGATCTGCCTGCCCCTGCCTTCTGAGTGCTGGGATTAAAGGCATGGGCCACCATTGCTTTCTTATTTCCAGTCTCCTGTTTTTGCAAATTTTATGTTGAAAAGATGATGAAGCCACTGTAGTGAATCCCCTGATGATAGAACACTCCCATATTTTTTTTCTAGTCAGAACTGTTTTATACACGGTAAATTTGGTAATGCTTACTTAAGTTATAGCTGCTTCCATAAAGAGCTGAGTAGCTGGTGGTGAGGCTGCTTCCAGGTGAGAAAGCTGCTGAGCTGTTCTCATGATCCAAAAGTTCATCACCAAGAATATGGAAAAGAAAAGCCATAATCATGGTACTTGGGTTTCAGCAGTCTGGCAAGTTTGGGTGACAAGCTTGCAAATGAGTAATTACAACACTGGAGCTGACGCTGCTGTTCTGAGTTGAGCTGCGTCTGTCTTTTCTGATATCCCCTCACCACCCTGGGCAGTTCGTCCCTATATGGAGCAGTTGTTTGTGAGAGTCAGGGCAGGGCAGTTGACATAGCTCAGGAGATCCCTGTTTATTGCATAGTTACTTCTCTTCTTAAGCAGTAGCTGAGTGTGAAAAGCCAAGTGACTTCCAGCTTTCGTGTAGTTTTATTGGCTCATGACTGAGTCAGTTTATACCTCCTATAAGATAAAGTGGGCAACTGCTCAGGAAAAGTAGTCAGAGAGAGCTCAGCTGCATTTGTTTTGTTGATGAGCCTAAGAGCTGGTCTTTGTGGGCTGGAGTGATGCTCAGCAGTTACTGAGTGCTCTTCCAGAGCACCAGAGTTAGGTTCCCAACACCTAGGTTAGGTGGCTCATAACCTCACAACCTCCTGTAACTCCAGCTCTAGGGGATTTGACACTTCTGGCTCCCACAGGCGTATATACTTACACCCATACACATACGTAAAAATAGTAAAATAAATCTTAAAAAAAAATAAAAGAGGTGATCCTCAGAGGCCTGGTCAGTGGTCTGTCCCTGTGGTGTCTGCACAGCGAAATGGCTTCTGCTTGATTACTGCATCCCGAGGAATTGATGCATTGTCTCCATGAGTCTAAAAGCCTTAGGATTACCATCTGTGTCTGAGGATGTAAGCACTGTGCTCTCCAGTTAGCACCATGAAACTTAGGTCGAACCTTTATGATTTCTCCTTAGTGCTGGGGAGACGACCTACAGTCTGGAGCATGCCAATGACCTTCGAGTGGAAGTGCAGAAAGTGTACGAGCTAATAGATGCTTTAAGGTGAGTTTGCTAGATCATGTTTCTGCTGCTGGTTAATGGGAAGAAGATGGTGTTTTGATAAAACGGTGAGTGGTGGGCAGCAGCTTTGGGCTAATCTAGATTCCTAGTGACAGAACAGTGGAGGAGGGAAGGTGCCTGCTTTGCTGTCTACCATAGCTCTGTAACTTCTGTGCTTAGGGGTGGGGTGAGGTCAGTAATAGAGTACTCTTCTAGCATGTACAATGTCCTGGGTTCCATCCCCAGCATGCAGGGGATCAGAGAAAAAGATTTCTGATGTTCAGTAGTAATAAATAAGGGCTGCTGTACTACCCGTGTGCCTGTCCTCATGGAACAGGACAGGGTTAGCACCTCCATTTCATAGGAGAGGAGCTCAGGAACCCAGGTTCTTTGGGTGGCTGCACTCTTGAATATTTTAAGGCAGTGACAGCAAGACATAAAAGTATGGGTTGTTAGTTGCCACACCCTGTGTTCACCTGCGAAACCAGGCTTTCCTATGTTGCTGCTTCTGTGGCTACACATTCATCTGTGCAGTGTTAGAGGAGCCAGAGGGTAAAGAATGGGCCTTGCTATGAGGGACACTTCAGTTTCTTCCATGTTCCACATCCTCCTGGTACCAGAGCCTGGCAGCTCTAGAGACTTCACCGTGTTTCCGAGGCTGGCAGCACCCATTACATTGGTGCCTTTGTTCCAATATAGTAAGAAGATCTTAACCTTGGGCTTGAACCAGGACCCTTCACCACATCCAAACACTTTGCGGCTACAGAGAATGATCAGATATTCAGCTACACTATTTGTGCAGGTAAAGCCATGCTAGGGTGACATAAATGTGTGGCTTGCTTGTTTTCTGTTGGTACATTTATTATTTTTTAAAATTATGAATGCTATATTTGGAGAAAAAGCTGAAACCTAGGTAAAAGTAAAGATACGTTTTAAAAATTATTAAACATTTTGACAGCCGGGCGGTGGTGGCTCACGCCTTTAATCCCAGCACTCGGGAGGCAGAGGCAGGCGGATCTCTGTGAGTTCGAGGCCAGCCTGGGCTACCAAGTGAGTTCCAGGAAAGGCGCAAAGCTACACAGAGAGACCCTGTCTCGAAAAACCAAAAAAAAAAAAAACATTTTGACAGCTTCATACATGCATACAGTTATTGTGGTCATATCACCCTCATTATTCACTCTCATCCCCCTCCATTCCTGCTGACAACTTTGTCCCAGCTAGTCTCCCTCCTGCTTCATGCCTTTTATTCTATGTATGTATTTATGTTCATATGTATGTTTTTTTATTTTGTGTGTGTGTGTGTGTGTGTGTGTGTGTGTGTAGGTCTAGTGTTTTGTTTTTTAGATTGTGTATATGTGTATCTACATGTAGGTTGATGCACGTGTTCATGCAGGTGCTGCAGAGTCCAGGGAGGGCATTGGATGCCCTGGATCTGGAGTTACAGGCAGTTGTGAGCTGCCTGATGTTAGAGCTGGGAACCGAATTCAGGTCCTCTTTACTCCTGAGCCATCTCTGCAGCCCCAATCTTGTGTTTAAAATAGCTTTTAATCCTATGTCCCCAATATAATTGTTCTTCATTCTGGTGTATTTTCTCTCTCAATTCTTTTTCTCCATTTACATTTTTATATGTACCATTTTTAATTAGTTCATTGCATTAGTTTTCTCGTTGCTGTGATAAAATACTTTAAACTTAAGGACGACTTTATTTGGGTGACAGTTTGAATCTGTCATTGCGGCAGGAGCTTGAGGCAACAGGTCACGTATCTGAGTCAGGAAACAGAGACAGATGAATGCTGGTGCTCAGCTAGCTTCCTTTTTATTCAGTCTGGGAGCCCAGCTCATAGAACAGTGCCACCCACACCAGAGTGGGTCTTCCCGCCTCAAGCTTTTTTGGAAAGACCTTATGGACACACACAGAGGTGTGTTTCAATTCCAAACCCAAATTCAAGTGGACAAGGAAGATCAAGCCTTCCTTACATGCCTGCAAATCTGTATCATTTTAACCACTGAATCTTCTATGCTTGATTGCCTACAGAATGCTACTTTGGCTCTGTCTGCTCTCCTCTATGGAACCAATTCATTTTAGTTGGGGAGCTGGTGGAGTCAAGTTTTTGCTGTTAGTGGTAGGGGACTCTTTCTGGGCCATTGGCTAATGGTTCAAGAGCAGACTCAAGCTAGGTGACTAGATCTGAGTTGCATTTTCCTACCTCTGATGTCCCCTGCATTGTTGGAGTCCCTGGATGACTTGGGTGAAGTAGCTCTGTGAAGACTCCCTGGCAGTTGTTTCCTGCTCAGATCATCTGAGGAAGGCCAGGAGTCCTAGAAGTTTCATGCGTTTGCTGAGCCTGTTGTCAGCTTCTTGAAGTTTCGTGACTTTAAACCTCCAGGAGGGAATATTTCCATTGGTAGAATGTGGTTACATAGCAAGGGATCAACAACAAATTACTAAAGCATGTGGTGTGGTAGAGAGTAGGAAGTACTAGGGAGCGATCCGAGGGTGGTAAATAAGCACAATGGTGGCAGGCAGTGCTGGAGTCTAGGTGGATGTGGGAAGATGGGGTCGAAGCACAGCCTCGGGAAAAGCTGTCACAGTCCTGGGGATACCTGGAGATCTGATGTAATCGGCTCATAAGGAAAAGGCAGCTCCATCTGAAAGGTGACTGCCAGTTAGCATGAATGTCCTTGCTGTCAATGGACGGAGTGCCTTAGCTTAAGCTTAAGTGTATAAGACTTAAGGTCCAGCCTACCCCCGCCCCCCCCCCCAAAAAAAAAAACCACTTAAGTATAAAATTGTCTATTACTCTCCTACAGGAAAAGTTACTGGGGTTGATGTCACTGCCAACCAAAGAACAGTTTGAAGAACTGAAAAAGAAAAGGAAGCAGGACTTGGAACAGAAGAGGACCATGGAGAGACAGGTGCATAGCGCCCAGGTGTCCAGTAGCTGTTGCTTCCCTGCTCTCCTATCCCACCCCTCTACTGCTGAGTCTCCTTCTCAAGCTGGCTTCTGTTACGGCCTTAGAAAAATAGTTGTTTTTCCTGCTGATGCTCTCCTGCCTAGACCACCACAAAGGTTGGCAATTTTCCCTCTGGTAGGCTTGCAGGCAAGTTCCAGAAGACCTTGGAATGTGCATTGTTCAACAAAAAACAGCAGGTGTGGTGGTACATGCCTGGATTCCAGCCCTCAAGAGGCTGAGACAAGAGGATTTTCAGTTCCAGACCGGCCAGGGCTACATAGTGAGGCTGTGTCGTTTACAAGAAAATGAGGGTGCTGTTTCACAGTTTGGTGATAGAATGCTTGCTTAGCATGCTTGAGGCCCTGGGTTCTATCCCCAGCACCACAGAAAAACAAAATGAAAACAGAAAACAAAGTGTACTTTAGCATCATCTGAAAAGCTAACCTAACATAGATAAGAGTGGCAGTCTTTGAAAGTTTAAGAAAAGTGTACAGCCAGTGAAACTAAGCTGGAGGAAATCTTCTCAACTTACGTTTTATTTTTGAAAATCTAAGCCTGTCCTTCTGTGACTATCTTGTTTCAGCAGTCGGAATTATCCTAGTATTGTGGGGACCATGGAGGGTGGCAGACAGAGAGGACTGCTGGCTTGGTGACCATGGTGACGCTGGTGGTATGTGCTGTCTCTGCAGGCTGCTCTCGAGTCCCGGCGGAAGCTGGAGGAAAGGCACAGCGGTTTGACATCTCCTGCAGCCAATGGGGAAGTGAGGTCTCTCCGAGGCATCCCTGCCCCCTTGCGAAAAGCTGAGGGCTGGCTCCCACTGTCAGAAGGTCAGGGACAGAGTGAAGACCCTGACCCTCTCCTCCAGCAGATCTACAACATTACGTCCTTCATCAGGCAGGCCAAGGCCGCAGGCCGCACGGATGAGGTGCGCACACTGCAGGAGAACCTGCGGCAGCTACAGGATGAGTATGACCAGCAGCAGACAGAGAAGGCCATTGAGCTGTCCCGGAGGCAGGCTGAGGAGGAGGAGCTGCAGCGGGAGCAGCTGCAGATGCTCCGCAGACGGGAGCTGGAGCGAGAACAGGAGCAGTTCCTGGCAGCATCCCTGCACACACGGACTCGTGCGCTAGACCTCCGCGAAGTCATACCCTTCCAGTTGGAGCCCAGCCGCGGGCCTCACAGCGATCTGGCCTATGCCTTGGATCCGGATTCCTCCCCAGTTCTTGGCAGTGCTACTCCAGACACCCTTTCACCTGGCTCAGCTCGAGCACCCGTCCACTTGTGGTCTAGCCCCCCAGCCCTTGGTCAGGAACTCCTCCTCCAGAGCATCGTTTCACAACAGAGTGATAAGACCTCTCTCAACCCGTTTGATGAAGAAGATCTTTCCAGCCCTACAGAGGGTGCTGCCAGCCCTGCTGCTGCAGAGGCTTTCCCAGGCCCTTCAGCTGCTGTCACCAGAGAATACAATCCTTTTGAGGAAGATGCTGAGGAAGAGGAGGTGGCAGAGCTAGGGGTAGGGAATCCCTTCACTGACTCAAACAGTGCAGCACCCAACCCCTTTGATGAGGATGACCATCCCAGGCCTGCCAGCCCACCTGCCCCTGGAAACCCTTTTGAGGAGTGCCCCTGCACCAACCCCTTCGAGGTGGACAGTGACAGTGGCACAGAGGCTGAGGAGCACATCGAGGAGGAGCTACTCCTACAGCAGATCGACAACATCAAGGCTTACATCTTTGATGCCAAGCAGTGTGGTCGAATGGACGAGGTTGAAGTGCTGACAGAGAACCTTCGGGAGCTGAAGTGTACCTTGGCTAAGCAGAAGGGGGGCCCTAACTGACAGCAGTGGGCAGGAAGCAGGCAGAGTCTTGGGAAGCAGGGTACCAAGGGGGAGGAGGAGATGGGTGGGCATCTGGATGCACAGGGCTGAGGGGTGGGAACAGTAGTCTCTTGCTGTGCTCTTAGAGTCATTTCCACTACAGTTGAACAAGAACAGAAAACAAATCGGCATTCATTTGCTGGTTTTTCTGTATTATTATTTTTTTAACGAAGTGTTCCCTTTTCAGGGGACTTTACCATTTTATTTCTGAGATACAGTTCAGTGCAACTCTGTGGGCTGAGGCAAATGGCTCCTGGGCACCTCTTGGTCCGTTCCTGCTGACTGTTCTTGGTCATGATGCAGTATTATAGATCAGCCCTTGACGGGCCCCTTCCTGTAGGGGCTCTGGCAGAAGTCCCGATTTGGCTGCTCCCCTTCACCACCTCCCTTGCTTGGGCTGTCTCCTGGACACTTAGGGAGATGCTGCTATGAAGGGAAGTCTGACCCAGGAGGACCAGTGCCTCTTTATGGATGGTGGGGATGTTGCCAGTGTTGTCCCTTCTCAGTTAAAGGAAGTAGTTTCCAAGTGCAGGGGAGTCAGTGTGAGCTTGATTACAAGATAGGAGTGACCAGCTTTTTGGTGGATGTTGTAGTTTGGAGAAGTCTCTACCTGGGCAGTTGTCTGTCCTTGGAAGCCTTTCAGGGCTTTGGCAGAATGACTACTCTCCAGGTCACACTGAAGGGCCTGTGTGTGGTTTGGGAATCTGACCAGGAAGCTTCTGTGGAGTATTGGCAGGAGATGGAACACTTCTGAGTCGGGAGATACATTCTAGTAACTTCCAAGGCTCTCCAGTCAGCCTTCTTCACTGTGGTTCATCCTGACCTGGGAAACTGGTGAGATGTTTTCTCACTACTTTGAGTACTGAGAAACAGGAATATTTGATGCACAGCCTCAGATCATTCCACAGTCCTGAAGTACTTGAACTCTGATAGGGACAGAAAGGGAAGTTAGGTAGCATAGTGCTTAGGTTTACAGGAACAGATGGGTTGACAGGTGACATTGTAAGATCCTGGTGTGCTCAGCTCTGCATAATCTCTGCAGTGATGCTCTTTAGTTAATGGGCAATAACTGACCACTAGTCACTTTACCCCTGAGCCATGGCTTCTGTTGGTTATTGGTGTATGAGCTGAAATTCTTTTGTCACATTCTGGTGAAGATCCATCTTGGTGGTAAGAATGGCATCTGGGTGCAAAGATCTCTGTTTTGGCAGCTGTTCATTAGTACTTGTTGGGGCTTTGACTCGGTAGGTAGTCCTGCTTGGGGCTGTGGGAAGAGTTGGAGAGGGAGGGTAATGGGGGACCCTTTGGGTTCTGTCAGCAGATGTTTACTGACCAATGAGTGCATTACCAGTGCCAGTCAGTGGCCAGCTCTGTTGGTGCCATGGGCTGTTCTGGGAGGTGGGCAACCTGGCATCCATGTTTCCTGGGGCAGGTGTCTTCTCTTCCTAAGGCCCAGGCTCTAGATGCTGTTGCCCTAGGGTTCCAGGCATGCCCAGCCTATCCACCCTGCTTGGACTGCCCTTTGTCTGACCGAAGAGGAGGCAGCTCTCTACACGGAATGAAACCGAACACTGGTTCCCACCACCACTTCCTGACATAGATCAGGTGTTCAGGGCAGTATGGCTGTAGACATTGCTTTTCTTATGAGACAGGGTTTCTTAATTAGCTGGTGACTAAATGTCCTCCTTTCCTGAACTCACCTTCAGGTAGCAGTCTGTGACTGAGAGCATGGAGTAAACAAATGCTTTTAACAACTATTTTTTTAAATCTCAATTCATTGAATATTAAACCAAGTAAACTCAGATTCTAGAGGTTTCACTGACTTTCTTTCTCACTGAATTCCTCTTTGGCCATACTCTGTAAGTCAGACATGACAGGAGAGACTTGTCTACCCTTTGACTGTATCACTTCCTAGAATTTATGTAGGTCAAGGTTGCTTTGCAGAGGGAGTTGGCCTATGAGTGTAACTACACAGTGTCCCTCGTGTGAACACTTCATGATTCCAGAGGTGCTTCACCTGATCAGTAAAGGAACACGTCCTTGATGGAGAGTTGGCAGATCTCCTAGATGGAGGTCATGTTCATCTGTGGAAGGGCTTCTGGTTTTGTCCGCTTCTAACACACTAAGGACCTAGAGCCTCACTCACTCACCACACTTACCACTCATCATGTGTTTGTTGTCAGATGCTGAAATGTCCTAAGTCATCATGAGCCAGGCGGCATAAGCCATAGGCCATTCCATTCAGATTGAGGAGTTGGTCTCTGTACTAGGTCAGACTAGAGCACAGTGTGTTGGTAATCATGGTGACTGTTACCTTGATGGTCACTGATGCGCATGCACTACACTGGGGCCTTGTATCAGAGGCTTTTATTAAAAAAATAAAATAACATGTATGTGAGTCTTTTATTAAAAAAATAACATTTGTGGCTCTGTGTGTGTGTGTGTGTGTGTATGTGTGTGTGTGTGTGTGTGCTTAAAGCATCCCTCCACCCCCCTTTGTAGTGTGTGTGCATGCGCACATGCAAGTGTTTGCTTGTGTACACAGAGGCCAGAGGACAGCCTTGGGTCTTAGTCTTAGGAAAGCTGTCCACCTTCTTTTTGGCAGTTTCTCATCCTAAAGCTCTCCAATTAGGCTAGACTGGCTGGTCAGCACATCCTAGGGGTCCTCATCTTCCCCTCCCCAGTCCTGGGATTACAGATGCATATCACCACGCTCAACACATTTGTGGGTTCTGAGGATCAAACTCAGGTCCTTGTGTTGCAAAGTAAGCACTAAAGGAGCTGTTTTACACAAACACAGCCCAGACCCCTGTCCAGTCCTATCATCCCTGTTTCCCACAGAAACGGAGGGTTTCTGGCAATCATGTGAAGCTGGCCTTTCTCTTAGAAGCCTTCTCTGTGTCCCCTTCTAACAGACTAAGGACGCTTTGCAGTCCTATCCCCGCTTCCACCAGAAACTGAGGCTCAGAGAGGTGGGGAGCCTGGGACTGCCACATTTCACACTAACCCCAGCTCTGCCAGCAGGTCCCTGATGTGTTACTTGACAAAGGACAGGGTGAAAACTCATGACTCACTTTGCCATCAGTACCAGGGCAGGTTTAGGTTGACTCAGGAATAGTGGAGGAGGGCTCTGCTACTGTGCCGACCAAAAAGAGCAGAGGAGCAATCTAGAAAGAAGTTGGGTACAACTAAGTGGGTTCTACAGAGACTTCACCTGGGCCTGGGGCCTGAGGAGGGTCTTTGTATCCAGTACTCAACTGTGGGCCAGAGCTCAGTATGATTGGGGGTCACCTCACTGAATCTTCCCAGCTAACAAGAAAAGGAAGTGGTAACACTGAATTGCTGAGAGTTGTCTCTCTGGGACCCTGCCCAGGCCTGTCTGATTCAGGACCCCAAGCTGTTTGTGTGGGACACTGGGTTTCCTGTGGATGCAGTGCCATCTATGACTGGACTTCAAGACAAGGCCTCCTCAGGAGCCTAGCAGAATTTTAATCACTTCAGAATTTTAGGTCAGCACTTCTGATTTTAGCTGAAATGTCTTTTGGAAGTTGTCACTCTTCTTAGAAGAAGCAGCTAGACAGAATGAAAACCAGTAACCTTCCTTGGAACCGTAAGGGGACTGATTTGCAGGGCTTAATTTCCCCCCAACATCTGGAGTGGTGAGTCCAGAGTCAGCCAAGAGCTGATGGCTGCAGCAGAAGCCATGACTGGTTGGAGTACCAGCAGTAGTTTGGTTTGTTGTTGCAGGGCTGTGATTGAGGATAGGGCCTTGCACATATAGGCATGTGCTCTACTACTGGGCTATATTCCTAGCTCTATTTTTCAGGCAGGGTCTTACTGCGTTCCCTGAGCTGGCTTTGAGTTCACTTTGTAGCCCATGCAGGCCTTGAACTTATGATCCTCTGTCTCAGAATCACAGGTCTGCATGACCAAACCTGGCAGATAGCCTTGTCGAGTCCTGGAGTCTGACTGTCCACCAGGCATTTGAGGCCTTGCTTCCTGAAAAGGCTGCTCCTGTTGGTTCTAATGGTGAAGCACTGAGAACACTCCTGCTATAGCTATGGCAGAGGAAGGAAAAGTTCTTTGTAATGAGAGCATCCTAGCAATGGCTTCTGCAAATGGAGAAACTTCACCAAACTTACTCATTTGGGGCAAACATAATACTCCCACCAGAGTCCCGCGCAGCCTTCTTTGTCTGAGGGAGAAGTAGGGAATTAAGAAATGTGTGAAGGCCATGGCCTGAGAGTTAATCCTAAGATCATAGAACATGTCCATCTGTTCCTCATAGTCCCCCCAGGGATCTAGGATGGGTAGTAAGAGGATCTCAGCAGCAAGAGCTTGCAGAGGAGCAGCCAGGAATTCCAAGCTCTGGACATTAGCTACAGCCAAGTCTTCCCGCTGGAGACTTGGATCTTAGTTTCCATTCCCCACAGAGCTATGTCTCACAAACGGCTACAAGCATCCTAAATGGTGAGCAAGCAACACAACTACACTGACATTGGAATTAGCAGGCAGGAAACTGAACTGCAAGTTGTGCATTACAGAGACTAATGCAAGCGAACAGCATGTAAGAACCACTGGATGAGCCAGGCGGTGGTGGCACACGCCTTTAATCCCAGCACTGGGGAGGCAGAGGCAGGTGGATCTCTGTGAGTTCGAGGCCAACCTGGGCTACCAAGTGAGTTCCAGGAAAGGCGCAAAGCTACACAGAGAAACCCTGTCTCGAAAAACCAAAAAAAAAAAAAAAAAAAAAAAAAAAAAAATCTAGGTGAGGTCATTTGTGCTTGTAACTCCAGAAGTGTGGGTTACAATCCCAGTTCCTGGAGCCTCTGGTCACCAACCTGGCAACCTAGCTCCAGAATCAGCGAAAGACCTTGTCTCAAGGAAACAGGCAGAAATAGAACTGGACACCTGTCTTCCACCAGCCTCCATATGTGTGCACGGGACACCCCCAGGGCAGTTGGGTAATGTGCGCAGAGGTAAGAACACATACAAAACACACAGGCAAGACACTAAGATAAAAATAAATCTTAAGAAAATTACAGCGCGGAGTGACATATTGGTTGTTGATTCACCATCCTAAAGCGCAGTATCTGCAAAGACTCCTCATCAGCAAATGAGATAGACCCTTCCCTTGAGCAGAGTTCTTCAGAGCCGACCGGACGCTCCAGAGCAAGCCACGTTCTTTCCTGCTTTGCAAATCAGTTTTCTACTGACTCAATAGCGACTTCTCAGTCGAGATCTTCATTTCAGAACTGGAGATCTGGGGAGAGGACCCTTGGTTTCTAGAAGGGCCAAACGACCAGTTGACGTCCAGCGCCGGAGCGGTTGCGACCCCGGGCCGAGACTACGAGTCCCAGGCTGCCCCGCGACTGCACGGCCCGCCGGGAGGTGACTCCCGAGATTCCGCGCGTCGGGGAGACGCGCGGGTCCGCGGCTTGAGACGCTGCTGTCGCCACCATGCCGATGAAGGGCCGCTTCCCTATCCGCCGCACGCTGCAGTACCTGGGCCGCGGGGATGTGGTATTCAAGGAGTCGGTGAAGGTCATGACCGTGAACTACAACACGCAGGGGGAGCTGGGCGAAGGCGCCAGGTCAGTGTGGGTCACACCCCGCGGGGTTCCGTGAGAAGCTGACGCGGTGGAGGCCATCCCGACAGATCCCGGTAGAAACCCGAGCGCCACACCGTGACCCAAGGGATGGGTTGCGGCTCCAGGGCTGGCAGCTGGTAGAACACGAGCCGCTGTGTGGCGCGGGGAAACTTTGGCGTCGGGAGGGGAGTGGTAAGTTTCCGCACCTGTGCACACCATGGCTCGCTACAGTTTAGGACTGCTAATTGAAAGGTTTCACTGACCCGTCAGCATCCTTGAGCAATGCCTTGGACCCTTCAGTACTCACTGAACATTATTCGAGCACCCCAAACGCCAGGTTCAGTACTGGGAGTTCCAACAGTGCAGGAGAAACCAACCCATGACTGTAGACAGGAATGGGTTTGTGGGGCGAATCAGAATGAGAGAAACGAGTCATTCCTGGTCGGAGAGTGGTCCGGCCTTGACTTCAAGGGAGCCAGAAGCTGCCTCCTAGCCAATTTCTCTGGTCAAGTGACCTCCAAGAGCTAGGATCTGCTGGCCTGGGATCTGTTGGGGTGAGGGCCTGTAAGGCTGGGTGCCGGTGGACCAGAGGGCTCGAGCTCTGCTTTCTTGTCAGGATTCATACTCTTAAGACGAAGTTCTCAGGATGCAGAGCGTGATCATTTGCGTGACAGGCCTGGGTGGTAGAAGTCCAGAGCAAGAACAGCTGAGGCCTCTTCCTTAACTAGTTGTGTGACCTTGTGGTAGTTCGCTCAACTTCTGACCGCATTTTTCTTAGTTGTAACACCACAAAGTCAGTGTCTCGGGGGTGGGAGTGGGTGGTGGGAGATAATAAAGTACCTGGCAGAGTGCAATAGGTGCTGACCTGTGGTCATTGGTTCTCAATAAGGACTGTTCTAAGATTCTTGGTGCCAGTTTGGGTCTAGTATTTGGCTATGCTCTGGTTTGTTTGCACAGGGTTCTGTGACGTGGGGACATCACTCTGCTTTGGGACAGGAAGGAGCAGAGGCCTGCTGAGAGTACCTTCTGCCTTTGAGCTTTTGGGTAGTGTGCTTTGGGAGTCTTCAGGGCTATATTTCCTCTCCGGAAGCAGGACTTGGAGCTTTTCAAGTTTTGTGTTGATGTAATTACTTACTCAAAGAGCTCCATGGTGTGTGTGTGTGTGTGTGTGTGTGTGTGTGTGTGTGTGTGTGTAGTGTGCACATACATACACTAGCATTCAATCAAAGGTCGTGTTTCTAAGGAGCTGGCAAACTTATTTTCTTTCTTTTTGAAATAGGATCTCTTCCCTGGGCCTCATGGATTCAGCTAGGCTGATCAACAAGCCCGGGAGAGTTTCTTGTCTCCATCCCTCCCTCCTAGAGCTGAGATTACAAGTGACACCATACCTGGCCTCTCTTTTTTAGATTTATTCTTATCTCTCTCTCTGTGCTATGTGCCTCTCTGTGTGTTTATTCACACTGTGTGTGTGTGTGTGTGTGTGTGTGTGTGTGTGTGTGTGTGTGTATGGTTTTTGTGCAGGTGTACAGGTGTGTGTACAGGTGCCTGCAGAGGCCAGAGGGTGTTGGATCTCCTAGAACTGGAGTTATAGGCAGTTGTGAGGTGCCTGATGTGGATGGGTATTGGGAACTGAACTCAGGTCCTCTGGAAGAACAGTAAGCACTCTTAACTGCTGGGCCATTTCTCCAGTCCCAATTAAAATCTTCTTTAAGTTTTAGTTGAGACAGAATCTCACTGTGTGTCCTTAGCTGGCTTGGAATTCCTACATAGACCAGGCTAGCTTCCAACTCAGGAGGGATCTTCCTGCCTCTCTCTGCTTCCTGACTACTGAGTTTAAAGGTATGCCACCACACCTCACTGGCTTTTAAAAAACTTTGTGTGTTTTACCTCCATGTATGTATGTGTATCACATGCATTTCTGGTGCCCACAAAAGTCAGAAGAGGGAGTCAGATTCCTAGAACTGGAGTACAGACAGTTGTGAGCTACCGTGTGAACCCAAGTCCTCTGAAAGAGCAACAGGTGCTCTTATCCGCTGAGCCATCTCATCTCTCTAGCCCCTAGCTTTTTTTGTTTGTTTGTTTTTAAGTGGGTCCTGGGGTTCAAACTCTGGTCTTCCTGCTTGTGCAGCAAGCACTTGACTGATCAGGCCATCTCCCTAGCACGCCCTTTCATTTTTCAGGTTAGACATTGCTTGCAGACTTGCCCTGCTGGAAGAGGAGTGTGGTTCTCACGGCCATTGCCACTGCCCACACCCACATCTGCATCCTTTTCAGCCTGTCCTCCCTAGAAGGTTACTTCTGAAGTTCAGAGAGAAGATGAATTCTCTGGTAATTTAAACACTAAGAATATTCACGTTACTGTGACTTTGAGTGAAAGAGGACACTATGATTAATTTTCTGGTACTTTTTTAAAACAAGTACTTTTGTTTTACTGGCAATTAATCATTTCATTTTTGTCACTTTATTTAATTGCAGGTTCTGTCCCGGTTGCGGTAGTGTCTTAAGTGATTTCAGGCAGGCTTTCTGTTGAGTCAGTTTCATCTCTGACATCATTTTTAGATGCTTCAATCTGGATTGGTGGTGTAGGGACCTGATGACCAAGAGGTTCTTGGTCATAATCACTGAGGCAAAGAATTGTTCCATGCCCCGGGTCAGGTGACTAGAAGTAGAAAACCAGGATCTATAGCCAGACAGTGTGTCTGAGGCCAAGCTTCTATTCCATGGATCCAGAGCCCTGTCTGTGGGTGTGGAACAGACAGCAGAAATCAGGGATGCCTTTGAGTGAGGGCATTTGAGGAGCCTTAATTAAGTGTGGACAGAAATGGAGAAAAAAACACCTTGAGGGAAAGCATAGACCCTAGCATAGGCTGGACAGGTGAGGGATGTCTGTTGGAGCCTGAAGACCAAGGGGTCTGTCCACAGGGGCCTTCAGGCTGGTCATCCAGGGCTGAGCCAGGAAAAAGGGTAGCTGCCTTTACCTGTCACTGGTACTTCCTGTCAGCCTTTGGAATCCAGAAGCCAGACAGCAAGGTAGTCCTTATAGTAGGCAAGCTGAGGGTGGTGAGGGCTCAGTATGCAGAGCCAGTAATGGCCTAGATTTTACTCTGTGTTGTGGACAGCAGATATAATGCTTTGTCATTTTGTGGTTCTGGGATGGAATCCTGAGCCTTGTGCATGCTGGGAAGGTGCTCTGCCATGTGGAGCCATCTGCAGTCCTGCTGTAGTTTCTTTAGCCCGCTCTCTCCCAGTGCACCGTGCTGATCTGAATTCTGTAGCCTCAACATCAGCATCTTTGCCTTCTGTCTATTTTGTTCATTCAGATGCAGCGGTATCTACAAGGGGAATGACGTTAGAGTCAGGATGCTTAAAAGCTTCTAGTCATAAACTGACTGCCAGACAGGTTAAGGCAGTTCACACACACCCTCTCCCAGAGTTACGTCAGTTTTACTGATGATGTGTACAATGCTATTTTATTTAATGTTTAACAGATTTTTTTTAATGGCTTGGAAAATGTTAATGCTTTTTGTTTGAGCCCTGTGTAGCCCAGGCTGGCCTTGGACGCAATCCTCCTGCCTCAGGCACTGGAGTGCTGCTGGGATTATAGGTGTGTCACCACACCCATTCAGTAGCTGTTGAATTTGTTTTTGGCATTTTTTTGCCATGTAAATATTTTTAGTGTATTCAAAGTTATCTCATTTCAGCCTTCTACCATTCAAAATTTTCTTTCATTATAAACACTCCTGTAATACTCATGTCATTCCTTCTACACAGTGCTCTCTCTAAGGAGCCTCCTTAGCAATGTGATCACTGGACACATGGAGATGCAGGCAGCCCTGTGTGCACAGGATTCTGGGCTTAGTGCTGGGGAGTTCTGTGAAGGCTCTGCAGGGAGCATTGGTTTGTTTTCCTCAGTGACTAATCATGAGTCCTGATGCTTACAGAAGTGCAAGTGTTGGGGACACACCAATCCTCTGTCTGTTTTTCCTCACTTTTCTGGAGGCAGGTCCCTCTTACAATCTATGACAAGTCCTGGACTTTCTCCATGGAAAAGGTATACACAGAATTTCAGGGAAAAAAAAACTCTTACATAGATTTACATAGGTTCATGTGTGGTGGTTTGAATGAGAATGCCCCCCATAGGCTCATATATTTGAATGCTTAGTCACCAAGGAGTGGCACTGTTTGAGAAGGATTAGGATTAGGTGTGGACTGGTTGAAGTAGGAATGACCTGGTTGGAGGAAGTGTGTTGCTGAGGATGGGCTTTGAGGTTTCAAAAGCCCATGCCAGGCTCAATGCCTCTTGCCTGCAACTTGCAGATCAGATGTAAGCTCTCAGCTCCTTCTTCAGCACTATGCCTGTCTGCATGCCACTGTGCTCCCTGATACGATGATAATGGACTAAACCCTCTGAACTGTAAACAAGCTCCCAATTAAATGCTTTCTTTTATATAAGTTTCCTTAGTTATGGTGTCTCTTCAGATCAATAGAACAGTAACTAAGACAGAAGTTGGTACCAAGGACTAGGGTTTTGCCCTGACAGGCCTGACTGTGGTGTTCATTGGAAGAATATGGAAGACTTTGGGACTTTGGACTAGAAATGCATTTGAACACTTTGAAGTGATGCTCACTAAGCCATCCTAGCAGGAACATGAAAGAAAGTGGTGATGAGGGCACTATGAACTGTGGGGGCCCAGCTCAAGAGGATTCAGAGGGGAAAATAGCAGTTGGTCTAGAGAGCATTGTGATACTTTGGCAAAGAATGTGGCTGCTTTTTGCCCTTGTCCAAAAAATCTTCCAGAGGCTAACTTGAGATTTGGATTGATGGTGTTGGCAGAGGAGATTTCAAGACATAGTATTAACTGTATCAAGTGGTTATGCAGATCTACAATGAAAAGGAACAAGTAGGGCAAAGAAAAATATAAAATGTACACTTTGAGGAGAAGAGCACCAGGATATATAATGATGGAGCCACTTCCTGTGCTCAAGGAAATAAAAAGTTTAAAGAAAAGCCTGATGCTAAATGGAATTAAGGGAGTGGTGACCTCAGGGCAAGACACCACTCTGCTAATCCTGCAACAATTCCTGTGAAAAGAATAAAGCTGGAGAGATGGCTCAGAGGTTAAGAGCACTGGGTGTTCTTTCAGAGGTCTTGAGTTCAATTCCCAGCAACCACATGGTGGCTCATAACCATCTGCAATGAGATCTGGCACCCTCTTCTGGTCTGCAGGTGAACATACAGACAGAATGCTGTATACATTAAAAAAAAAAAAAAAAAAAAAAGAATAAAGCTGATGGATTTCTCTGTTTAGAAAACACTGCCGGGCGGTGGTGGAGCACACCTTTAATCTCAGCACTCAGGAGGCAGAGGCAGGTGGATTTCTGAGTTCAAGGCCAGTCTGGTCTACAGAGTGAGTTCTAAGACAGCCAGGATTACACAGAGAAACCCTGTCTCAAAAAAAACAAAGGGGGTTAAAAAAGAAACCCATCAACCAGTCAAGGCTTATGCAAATGCAAGTCTTAGAGGGGGCCAGGCTTCAGCCCAAGCAAGAAGAACTTGACAGCTTTGGCCATGTAGTTCTGGATTTAGTCAAGAAGGAATCAGGAGTTATGGAAGGTTAAGGAAAACTGTTGAAGCCAGGCATTTGGCAGGGCAGTTCCTACATGGAGTTCCTGAGAGCCCATTGTATGAAGCTGTGAGTGTGAAGCCTGGGTTGCATTGTAGACCCCAAGATGTTGGAGATGCCAGAGTTGTGGGATACCTGCTAAGGAAAGCTGCTAACAGGGAGTGGAACCAGCCTAAGAGAAAGAAGTGTCAACAGAGCTGAAAGGAGTGGAGATCTGGAGTGCTCTGACACCAGACATGGAGATGCACATGGGTTCATTTCTAGAAGGCTATTACATGGGTTCATTTCTTGCCTTTTGCAGGAAATTTGTGTTTTTCAACATCCCTCAGATCCAGTATAAGAACCCTTGGGTGCAGATCATGCTGTTTAAGAACATGACGCCATCGCCCTTCCTGCGGTTCTATCTAGGTGAGTGAGGCATGGAAAATGACCTGCCCTTTTCCAGTCCTCTGTGAAGGTAGCAGTTGAGCTATCTAAACAGCACTATGGCCCTTGGCTTCCCTTTCCAGGTACCCAATAGCTGCTGAGATCTGGACCCAGCTCCCTCCCTTGTCTCTCTCCAGCTTATCTATCTCCTGTCCTCTGCCTATCATGTGGGTCAGTCTACTCCCAGTCCTTTGCTGCTCTGTGCTGGTGTGTCTTCATTCTTTGTCCATCGGCTTAAAGAATGAAAGCACATATGCTTGGCTGGGGATGTATATCCATAGTTCCAGTGGTAGAGTGCACTACACTGCAGAACATCAAAACCAGATAGTCTCTAAGCCTGGATTTGGCCCTCAGGCACCTTAGTACCCCAGTGCTGACCAGTTTCCTTTCTTGTCCCACCAGGTGTCTTGTGGGGGTCTGCTTGCTTGTCCTGATGCTGGGCACTAGCAGCCCATTCCTGGTTCATGGATAATGAGTAGAAAGTACCACAGGAACAAGGACCATTATACATCTGAGTGTTGCTGAGGGGCAGCTTGGAGCCAGGTGCTGGGTAGTCAGAGTCCATGGGCAAAAAACTTTGCCATGTGTGTGAAGATGTTGTGTGTATGGGGGAGACAGCATACACAAGAAACCAACAAGATGGCTGACTAGTCCTGTGGTGAAGGAAGGCAATCAGCCACAGGATCTTGTGTTCTTAGGGCCTCAGTGTGCTCTCTGGGCAAGTGTTGCAGCTTGGAGTCACAGCCAGTTCTGGATAATGATGAAGCCACTGCATGACAGGATGGGTCTGTAATGAGAGCCAGGATATGTCCCTTTCTACAGGGGCAGTAGGTTAGGACTTTTTGTTTGAAATAGGATTATGTAGCCCAGACTGGGCTCAAACTTGTGACAGTCCTCCTGGCTGAGCCTTTCAAATGCTGGGGTTAGATATGTCCATTATAAGCCTGCCTGCTTTGCCTTGAATCTCATGTGGACAAGAATCTCTTGGGAAAATTTCTTTTCCATTTCTGAATGGTAGTGTCAGTGGGAGAAAGAACCCATCCCTGGCTAGGAGCTATACTAGGATGTGGAGTTGCCCTCAAAACTCTGCCCATGACATAGCAAGGCCATCTGCTTGTGCTGGTGGTCCCTTTGCCAGCCATGTGCCCTGTGGGAAAGGCTGACTATACCACAGGGCTCCATCTCCATCCCTAGGAACCGTAGCCCAATGCAAGGAGGGCTGGGAGGAGCCTGATACATTTTCTTTTGCAATAACCTTTTGCATACGTTGCTTTTGATAATCATCTTAGGGTAGAACCCAGGGTCTTTTAAGTGCTAAGCATGTGCTCTACCATGCAGCCACATCCCATCCATTTTATCCTTTCAGAGACAGGGTCTTGTTATATTGCCAGGCTGACATCAAACTCCTGGGCTTCTGCTTCAGCTTCCTTAGTGCTAGGACTTCCAGCCTGGAGGACCCCAGCTTCTATTGATTTGTTGCGGCGTATTTTCCATGATGTCAGTCTCAACTCATCCAGTCAGCTATTGATGAGCTCTGCATGAGGTGTAAAGCACTGAGACCTTGAAAAGGATTTGAGGAGAGCAGGGAAAGTGGCATGCTGTTGGCATGTCTGTCTTGGTTACAGTACCTTTAGCTATAGAACACTTGGGAAGCAGACACCCCCTATCTACCTTGAGCTGTACCCCCAGCTTTCCCATTTTCTTTCATTTCAGAATTGTAGTTTTTCATTTTCATATGAATTGTAGACTCATTTTGTTAGGCTTCCATAAAAACTGCATTGTAGAGATAGGCAGATGTCTGAGTTAGAGGCTAGCCTGGTTTTCATAGTTTTGGGACAGCCAGTGCTACACAGAGAAACCCTGTCTGGAAACAAACAAAAACTGCACTGTGTAGGGAGGGGGGACTACAGTGATCTATAGAGGAATTTGTCTATTCATGTTTTTTAAAAATGGAAAGCGGGAGGGTATCATCAGTTATGCAGAAGTTATTGGACTGGAATGATGGCCCAGCAAGTAAGAGCATTGACAATTAAGAGCAATTAAGGTGCTCTTCCAGAGGACCTGAGTCAGATGACTCACAGTTGCCTATAAATCCAGCTCTTGGGGGTCTGACACTCTCTTCTGGACTCCTCTGGTACCTGTACTTTCATGTACGGATGCACACACATAATTTAAATTAAAAAAAATTGAATTCTACTGCAAAAAGCAAATTGGAGATCAAGCTGGTCTTGATTTGCTAATCATCCTATCTGATGAGGCTACAGGTTTGTCACACCTGGCAGTGCTAGCCTGTTGAGACCGAGAAGTATGCCTGAGTCAGCTCTCCTCCCCTTGTGCCTCTTGTTTACAGATTCTGGGGAGCAAGTGCTGGTAGACGTGGAGACCAAGAGTAATAAAGAGATCATGGAGCACATAAAGAAAATTTTGGGCAAGAAAGAGTGAGTTACTGGGTTGACCTGACAGGAGCAAACCTTAGCCCCAATAATGTGAGGGTGAAGGGGATGTACAGAAGGGTGTGGAGAGGGAAGGTTCTCTAGTCCCAGTTACTACAACACCTTGGGTGGCAGGATCACTTCAGGCCTGGTCTTTCTGCTTAGCAGATGTAAGCTGAAGTCACTGAATCTTTTGTTCACTCCCTTGCTGTGATAGTGAACAAAGGTGATCCCTGACCTGACATGCATGCAGCTAAAAGGAAGCTAAGATCCTGTTCCCAAATTTTTTTTTGCTCCTTAAATGAGGAAGGACAGGAAGAAAGTGAAACCAAGAAAGTCTCTGAAGACCCAGGCTCCTTTGCCCTGCCCCTGTGGGATGCTTCCCAGTGCCTTTCCTCTCACATGCAAGAGGCTGCCTGTTGTCTGGTCATGCTTTGCTACTGTGTGTGTTCCTTGGCAGGGAGACCCTCAGGGAGGAGGAACTGGAGAAGCAGCGTCAATCTCATCCAGCCAACTTTGGCCCCCGGAAGTACTGCTTGCGGGAGTGCATGTGTGAAGTGGAAGGTCAGGTGCCCTGCCCTGGCCTGGTGCCCTTACCCAAGGAGATGACAGGGAAGTACAAAGCTGCTCTGAAAGCCAGCACTTAGGTCTGAGCAAGGTCATTTGGGATGGACTGATGGAACTCTCTGAAATGGAAAAGCCTGTTTGCACACCCATTTAAAGGACATGGGGAGAAGGCCAGAGTTGTCAGCTGCTGAACAGATGTCAATAAAAGATTTAGTCTTCCTGTACATGGTAAGCCTGGTCCTGCTGTTACAAAAACCATCTGCAGCAAAAAGCTTTGGGCTGGGGGTACAAGGCAGTTTGTCAATAACAGTCCTATGACTGTCCCCTGGTTCTTGCATTTAGTCTCTTCCTCCAGTCCCCACTCTGGAAGCTTTTGAGGGCTACTTTATCTGGTTAGCCTGGAGCTGGCAGAGTGGGTGTTCTTCCATGTAGGTTCTTTTGGACTTAACAGTACAAGGCCCAGTAATCCTTGCTTCCTAGGGAGTCCACATCTGTGGGTGGAGGGGTGCCAGTGGTGCTCTGTTGGCTGTAGCAGGGATCTTTCTGGCCTTGAGAGTGAAGATGGCACCTTGCCACCTAGGTGGTAACTTGATTCTCCCAGCTGAATTGATTCTCAACCCTTGCTTACTAGATTGAAAAAGAGTATGTGTGTGACTAAGTGCCTTCCTAGTTATTTTCCCCAGCTGTCATTGCCATTTTAGCTATGCTAGCTCCATCCTTCAGTGGGCAACAGAGCCTTCCAGGGTCATCTTAATGTTTACCACAGACCCCTTGGCATTTCGACATATAGGTATGAATTTATAGGGCATAGCAAAGCAGTGGTTGTTTAAAAATGCCCAAGGCCCTTTAGACACAACAGAGCAGGGCCATTGCCCTTCTCTACTCAGACCCAGGTCACTCCCACTCTCCGGGTCCTCACCTCAGCTCAGCTTCTGAGGCTGGCATGCTTAGATTTACAGAATCGTGCCTTTCTGCCCTCTGCTCTGGTTTGTGATTTTGCAGCAGACCTGTGTGTTCAGGTGGCTTGAAGGGGCTGCAGTGAACAGGTACTTGTGGCTCTAATGTATAAGGGACAGGAGTGCTTGATTTTAGTCCTGACCTTGGTACCTGCCAAAGTTGTGGCAAGGCTACAGGAACATATGGGCAGCTGCTAACTTCTACAGAACCAGTTACTGATGGCCTGGACTTATGGCACTGGGAAAAAATCATCTCTTTAAATCTGTTTTTTCCCTATATAGGTATGACAGGTTTTTACACACATGAAACTTAACTGACCACACAAGGACTTGAGCTGACATGATGGTCCTCTGAAGTGATAGTTTTCATACTGAGGTGTCACTGGCAGTTGTGAGCTCTGTCAGGATCTGATTCAGGCCTCTGAACCCTCAATTGTAAAGGCCAGAAGACCTAAGAGCAGTTCATTCAACTACTGAATCTGAGGACACATTTTTTACTCCACAGCAAATACCTAGTATGTGGGTCTGACACCTGACTGCACACCTATATGTAAGGCCCACCATGGTCTGGAAATGGCTATGTAGGGTCCTTACCTCCATGCTGGATGGCCATGGAGAGTTTAGTCCGAGTTTTTCCACCAAAGTTCATTCCAACTGATGGAGGTCACCTTGGCCAAGGTTAAGGTGTTGATGGAAGGCAGAGAATGGGCTCAGGCCACACATTACTGTTTTGAGGAAAAAATGATGAGCAGTACACATGCTAGTCTTTAATTTACTTTAATAGTATAAACCTCATGTAGGTAGTATTAAGCCACAACAACAAAGCCACATTGAACAGCATTTAGTAAAAGGCGCTCATAACCATGCACAGCAACTTTCTACACAGACACAACGATGCAGATTCTCCTTCAGGACTGAAGACATTGATTAGATAGAAAATTCAATTTAAAAAGAACATGCGGGTTTTAAATGCCATCACATAGCTCATTTACACAGGGAGAAAAGCTGTACAAAATGGCAGCTCTCCACAGGTTTTAAACCTGGAATCAAAAGGTAATGGCATCCATGGTGTTTTCTATAGTGTGAAGGGCAAAAGTTATACAACCGGTCCCAAGAAAATTCCACACTGAACTTTCCTTTGAAAAGGGGAGGAGGGGGAGGCAGATAATGCGCTGTATCTTAACAGAGAAATCCAAACTACAGGTACAAACTAGTTGGTACTATGAAAAATGTGCAGCTTTTCAGTTATAAAACTAGTTGAACACTGATTTACAAGTTAATTGGGAAAACAGACTAGAAAAATATTCCAGCACTTGAGTTGTGTGTGCATTGGCATCCGTGAATGAGCAGGCTGTTGGGATGACAACTGATGATGGTACTTTTCCCGAAGAAAGGCCGTTTTTAATGTGCAGTCTATACCAAATGTTACCCAAACACTAAAACTTAACAGTGATATAATGTTGAGAATTTTCCCTACATTCCATGTATAAATACCAAAAGTACTGAAAATTAACTGAAAGTGCGTATTGCTGAGCATTAGAAATGTCTGATGTTCTCCTTCCTAAGCCACTTTTAAACTCTCTTAGGTTGCTGCCAAGACAATAGCCCCCAAAGAAAATGGAAGGATTCATTTAGAGACCGCCAAGCTTCCCTGTGTTTTACTTGGAAAGCCACTTTGAATAGTGTGATTGTCACAACAGGCAATGACACAGGCAAGATTGAACAACCACGAGGGGTGAGGCCAGGGATTCAAGTGGGAAGCTGAAGCCAAATGACCCATGTCTCACCAAAGGCACTGAGGACTACAGTCTTAACAATTACTTCTTCAAACACAAAGAGCAACAACAACCCGTGGGTCAGGCAAGATCTTTGCACTTGGCTTCCTCCAAGCCAGGCGCTTGCACACTATGGCCACTAGCAGCTCTGCCAGGCTGGGCCCTGGCTCCCAAGTCCCATCTCAGCCTAAAATCCCAATCATAGGAGACAAATTTCATCAGAATAGACGTGGTAGATGAGGAAAATATGCCAGCCTTAGCTTTCTTACTATTAACTAAAACTTTTATAGAATGTCGTTAAATCAGGATAACCCCTGACTTGCTTCTTAGTTAAAAGGACAACTTACTATTTGTGGTTTATATGCCACAACTTAGCCATTGTTTTTAAAGAATGTTTGGTAGGCTGGTTATCTTTACCACTGACAGTACCCAAGTCTTGCTGACAGAGCACAGGGTAAACAAGGGGGACTTCTGCAGCCCCTTGGATACCAAGTGCCTCTCTTAGCTACTAAGTTCCTTTCAGTTAGGCTAAACTGATTTGTGAAAAGCAGGTTTATAGTTACCACTTAGTTTTGGATATTAGGCTAACATCTCTTCCACTAGCTTCTGGGTCCTTCTAAACCTAGAGAACTGCCCTCCTGTCAGGACCTTTCTGGCTTGAGGCTTCCTTGTGCAGGAGTGAGTGATACCTGGCCCTTTCCAGCAGCTTCTTGTCCCAGGAAAATGAAGTTGGTAAGAAATTCACCAGTACATCCCTGTCAAGGGAACCTTGCAATATCCACATCCATTCACATTAGCAACGCTAGCATCAACTCTTGACAACATAGAAGTTTGGATACGTGGCTACATGTCTGTATACATAATGTACATCTATATACACACATTATATACACTGTACAAAGATAATATGAACACATGTACATTCATTCAGTCATCTAGGCCTGTAACTCTGGACATACACAGTGCGGCTGAAGGGACAGGTTGTGCACAGGAAGTGCACACTGATGGGAGGCACTCAATGAGGAAGTCCAGAACCTTGTACAAAACACCTAGGCCAACCCCATCTCATTTTGGAGTTGGCTTTAGAAATTGACATCAGAGTTAAGACTTTTGCAAAGAGCCACATAATCTAGAGACTGGAAATTAGGCAAATAAAGAGGTGGGGCACCTGTTCTGCCATTGTGGGATGTTCCCAGGATCCACCCCCTGGAGAAAAGCAGCAGTCAGATGGTGCTTTTCAGCAGTACCAACAGCCCCACTGCACACCCAGCCACTGGAAAGCAGCAACAGGCTTCTAGACCCCACCTGACACCAGGTCCCAGAAGATAGATCCCTCTGTCAGGGATGCTGATGAGGGGAAGTGCATGAGCAGGACTACCCTTCAAGAAACAAGTGTGTGGTATAGATGCTGCTGCTCCACTTGGGGTCACACTGGCCACCCTGGTTGATGTAGTGACTACCTCAGAATACTGTCCACATCTAATACTGACGCTGACAAACTACAGAGTCATCCCAAGGGCATAAGTGACTCCATTTGAACTTCAATACAGAAACCCAGACAGCACAACCCCCACTGCAGCCTCAGGAAGAGACTAGCTGGTAAATGAGCCCCTTCAACATACACTGCAAACTGGAAGGATGGTGACACACTGTATTGAACACTTTGAGGAGTAACTTGGGTGACTTGCTTAGGGAATTTGGTTTTTGTCTACATCTACTGGCCTGTTTTATACCAAATTTCAACCTGAAACTATCTTAATGTTACTCGAGAGTAGCCACGTCAGTGTGTGTCTATCCACCTACCTGAGAGAGGAGTATCTAGACAGGCCTGTCCTGTTTCATCAGACTTGGAGTTATCACAGACTTGATCAGGTGGATAACCTTGAAAACTGGAGCCCAGACACTGACTGTGGATTGGGCTCTCTCTTAAGAAACGACTGGGCTGACCTTCCTAGATCTAATTGACAAGATGGAATGGAGAAGCATTTGAAATGATTCAGTTGATGAGAACATTGTGTGGATACAAGTGTTAAAGGTAAGGCCACAAAGATCTGGACAACCAGTAAAGGAGTCTCGCCCAAAGTGGCCCTGTAAATTGGCCATTACCAATGACAGGATTTACAAAGGACCAGGCAGGTTAGAATTACCAACTTTTTTCCAAGCAAAATCTTTTCTTGCCCCCTCCAGTGCCATCTAGGTCGGCACTTCTTATCCAACGATGGTCTAAACAGCCTGATGGGAGATGCCCAGGCCCTGTCTGAGTGGCCTAGAAATGACTGGCATGTTCACACTGTAAAATCCTAAGAGAAGCAAAGCCAACAACTATAAGATGTACAGATGTACTGTAGGAACCCTCTAAAGAGATGACATAGACCTACTATACTGTACTCATGTCCAGTCATTTTGTCTTAATTTTGAATATACACATAAAAAGAAAACTTTGGGGTGGCAAAATTAAGTCCTTTCCATCATTTTATACTGGCCATCCTTACTATTTCCAACACTGGCTTCAAAATCTAGCTGAGAATTTAGAAGCTAGAGATACTATCTGCACTTAAGTCCCACTAACAGTGAATAAAGTGTCATTAACTCCTCAAAAGAAAACAGCCTGTCTAGCCTCGAGCCCCATAGCTGTACCTGTCCACTAACAGGTACGAACTTAACCTTATAGGAGGTAATTTTCTTAATTTCTGCTAAACAAAAAGTAGATACCAAGCACCTGTCCCAACCTTCCACTTTTTTCCAGCTGCTGCAGACTTATAACCATGGGAATGCAGAGCTTTTTTTGGTCAGGTCTAACTTCCTTGGAACTGAATTCTGCACTCTTGTTGGAAACTATGGTCATTATAACTATTTTGGCTTTTTCTTTTTGATTTGGGTACTGGGGATGGAACCCAGGACCTAGTGCATGCTAGGCAAGTGCTCTACCACTAAGTCACCACCCCCCCACCCCCCCAGACCCCTTTAAAACTCAAAAGGAGTTTACTCATTAAGTTGCTCAGGTTGGCCCTGAATCTACAATCCTCCCACCTCAGCCTCCCAAGTGCTAAGGTTATAGGCCTGCACTACGTGCCCTGTCTGAGGATTGCTTTTGGATCCTCTTTTGAAAGAGAGGGTGGTTTGCTTCTATTATTTCAAACGTCCTGGAGAGCTTTGCTGGACTGGTACACACCTGGGAGAAGTGAAGAGTATGGGGTCCCAGTACACCGAAAACCACTAATACTTTTAAGATCAGAAAGAATTTATCTTGATGCCTTCTGTGCAGCTATCTAAGGCTCACTCCCTCACCAGGCAGCAAGGATATATAGCTACCATTCAGCTGCAGGTTCTGAATGATCACAGATCCTGGCTCCTCTCCAGGCACGCCAGCAACGGAAACCCTTACTGCCCCCAGACAGCATGAACGACTACAGGTCATACTCATGAAGTGTTGTCAAAGGGTGCAGATCATCCACCTTGCACTTTCTGGTCAAAGGTAGAGGGAGCTGGGCACACTTTTCAGTCACTGGAGAATTACTCTCATCACATGAACTCTGACAAGCTGCAATCTAATTCTGAAAATTAGTGAAGCCCAGGTTCTGGAAGAGTCTGCAGATACACATCTCTGGCTGGCACAGCAGCTCTTAGTGGGTCAATGCCAGTCATCCACATTTCCCTCACAGGAATTTAGCTTAGCACCACCACTGCACAAAGAGAGAAGTGATGCTCTCTTCTGAATGTGAACGATTGTCTCCTGTACCCTAGTGAGTTTTCACAGAAATCATTAGCATTTTGACAAAAGGGACACACAGCTTTCCATTTGCCCTGTCCATGGGCAAGATGTTAACATTGCAGAGCTGATAAGAAGTGCTTAGAAAGTGCTAACATTACCTTGGTAATTAGTAGCTATTAATTCCAAGGACTCTTTTTTTTTTCTTTTTAAATGTATTTACATACTGTTCTTAGGTTCTTTTAATACTAGTCTCTGATATTATAAAACTTCAGCATTGTTTTTTGCCCTTTGAGAAATTCTAAATACAAATTGAATTAAAAGATTGTTCCAAAATCTGCTTCACCAAAAGGCATTAAAACATTTCCTAGGGCAGGGAAGCGTTCTACTGTCTTTAGTTGTTATTGTCTGGGTGAACAGGAGGAAGTGGCTAACACACTGGAGACACCTGCACACACCAAGACACTGCTATTTCCCTTCCCTTGCACCTGCACAGTCCTAGGAGGCATCCCACTGTTGGCAGCTGCCAGCTGTGCACTATAGGCTGGCTCCGGTGATCTGGCCATTATATTCTGCTGTCTCCATCTTGAGGATGTAGGGAATTATGCTGTCTATTGAAACATTGCCAATGAGACCAGTGAAAAAAAGTTCTTCTGTTATGTTGGAGCTCATGAGCCTGAGTGCTGGCAGGCGGACAAGGATCCTGGCCAATCTGGAAGAGAAGAGTAGGCATTAGAGAAATGGGGTGTCTGGCTGCCTGTGTTCCAGCCCAGGACAGCTCTTGGAGGCCCTTTTGGAACCATACAGAACTAAACCAAACAGAACTACATTGACCTGCCTCTTTTGTTGTTGAGATAAAAAAAAAAAAAAAAAAAAAACAAGTCTAACATGAAGAAAAAGTACAAAAATGTATGTACAGGATTGGTGAGATGGCTCAGTGGATAACAGCACTGGCTGCAGTGCCTGACAACCTGAGTTTCAATATGGTGGAAGGAAACCAACTCCTACAAGTTGTCCCCGGCCCTCTACAAGTGCACACATGCATGACCACACACAACATAAGTGTAAAAAGAGCTTAACAGTAAGTGTGAAGTTCTTGTGCTGTTTAAAGCTACTCTTCTCACCTGTACACAAATTGGAGATTCATCAACAGACAATAGGTTAACATATGGAGTATTCCTATAATGAACTGCTACAAACTTATTAAAAGTGGTGATGTCTATCTGCAACCACAGCACTCAGGAAGCTGAGGCAAGAGAAGTCAAAGTTGGAGGAAGGCCTGCTTATGCTATACAGTGAGACCTAACAATCTACAGTTACTGGTAAGCAAAGAGATCCATATTGCTCGGTGCATATTTAGAAGGAGCACAGCTGTGTGTTGCATGCACATATGTGTATAAAGGAAACGTTTGGAAGGATGCTTACCACATGCTTATGGTTGACTCCTCATGGCATGTTAGCCATGGGAAGGTAGGCAAAGTAGCCAAGTGAAAAAAGGTTAAAACCCTTCTGGAATTTATGATCCCAATTACATATAAATTAAACACGTTTTGAAAGTAAATATGTACATATTAATAGTAGGTATCCTTGGTTGATGAAGTAATTCTTTCCCTCTTGTTTTCTAGAATGTTCCAAAAGTTTACTATAGTTGTTTATTAAAAAAAATTTTTTTAGATTTATGTGCATGAATGTTTTACCTGCATATATGTTTGTGTATCACATGAATGCCAGGTGCCTGCAGAGGTCAGAAGAGGATGTTTGATCCTTGGATACTGAGTTACAGACAGGTATAAGCCACCATGTGGGTTCTGGGAAGAACAGTAAGTGCTCTGTTGAGCCATCTTTCCAGCCCAGTGGTTCTCAACCTATGGGTCGAGACTCCTTGGGGGTGGGGGTTGAACAACCCTTTCACAGGGGTTGCCTAAGACCATCAAAAAACACAGATAATTACAATTCATAACAGCAAAACTACAGTTATGAAATAGCAACAAATTTTGTTTTATTTTGTTTTTCAAGACAGGGTTTCTTGGTGTAGCCTTGGCTGTTCTGGAACTAGCTCTGTAGACCAGGCTGGCCTTGAACTCCCAGAGATCCGCCTGCCTCACTGCCTCTATGGCTGGGGGTCACCACAACATGAGGAACTGTATTAAAAGGTCACAGCATTAGGAAGGTTGAGAACCACTGCACTAGCCCCTTGTTCTTAAAAAGGGAGTAGAGAGCTGGCAAGATGGCTCAGTGGGTAAGGGTGCAGGCTGCCAACCTTGATTTTGACCTGAATTTGATTCCCAGACCTGTAAGTTGTCCTTTTACTTCTAACACATGCCCCACAGAATGTGTGCACCAACATAGATACACAAAAAGGAAGTAGGTCCCATGCATGGTGGTAGATGACTTTAATCCCAGCACTTGGGAGGCAGAGGCAGGTGGATCTCTGTGAGTGTGAGGCCAGCCTGGTCTACAGAGTGAGTTCCAGGTCAGCCAAGGCTGCACAGTGAGACCCTGTCATACATTTTTTCTTAAGATATATACTTTCTATAAGCATATTGCTGAGGTACTACCCATTCATTCAGCCACCTTCGGTCTCTATGCTTCAATCCTGAGGGCAAAGGTGTAAAGACACCACACAAGATCTAAGGAGCTATAAACAGATCAAGTGGTCCCAGGAAGTGAGCAAGTGAAATCAGGCTGGGCTTCCTGGAGCTGGGCATCAGAAGCTGAATGAGGCAGCAAGCCAGGGTACTTCAGGAGAAACAATACGAAAAAAGGCCAAAAATGGGAAAGCCTGAAAAGTGAGTTCCAGGGACTGGGAGATGGCTCAGTAGGAAAGAGTATGCCAAAGAGCCTGACCATGTGTTCAAGCCCAGGGTGAAGGGAGAAAACTTCAAAGGGTTGTCCTCTGACCTCCAATGAGGCACCTAGTTACATGTGCCCACACATTTATGTATTACAAACACACAGACAGACACACACACACACACACACACACACACTCCTAGAAAGTATGCAAAAAGAATTACAACAGAATATGCTATATATACTAAAGTCCTCCCCTGAGGAAATGCCTAGGTGGGTTTCTGATTTCTGTAGGAAAGCTTTCCTCATTTTTGGCCCTGAATCCCTTGGTGTCTTCATTTCTGTCCTCTTTCCCTGGTCTCTGACTGGGCTAGGAATGGCACACCTGCTTTCTAATGTTGCAGAATTTTGGTTTTAGAGTGAGGAGCTCTTCCTGAAGTCTCCAGAACCATCTACTAATCACAAGAACTATGGGAGCACTGTCACCTCCTAAAAGAACAACCTCTTTGCATACAGGACCAGACTGGAATTGTGGGTATGGGTGCATAAGCAGACAATCTTATTCTCTATGTACTTTAGTCTTCAGTGGTGCCAGCAGAAGTTGGTTTGGGGAACTTGCATGTGGGCTAAGGAGATGTCCACAAAACTGTTCTGACTTTACACAGAAAAATCTGCCAGAGCCACTGGTACAACAGCATTCCCTTTGAGAAGCACAGGGCAAGAAGAGGAAGTCCTGGTGGCTCGGGGAGTCCACAGTGGAATTCTACACAGAGGATACAAGTCTGGGAAAAGCAGGCTGAATGTCTTTCTGGATTATTGCTTTTGTTTACTTTGGGAGGAAAGGGAGAGTTAGAAAATTTGACCTGGAAAAGCTTGCCACGCATTGTTTTTTTTTTTTTGTTTTTGTTTGTTTGTTTTTTTTTTGGCAGATCAACTATAATACTGTCTAAATCTGTATTAGGCCAATACACATACCCTATTGTTAAAATATTACTAATTAACTCTCACCCATATAAAAGGACTTTTCCCCCATCAGTTTTATCTAAGGGCAAATTGCCTTATGTAACTCACTCCTCTTTATAGGGGCCAGATTTCATTTTTGTCAAGAACTCTAGTGCTGCCTCTCCCCATGGGTGCTGAGTACCTCTGTAAAGTGTGAGAACTGAGCCTCAAGGAGTTAGTTCCAGAAAAGCACTCTCTTTCTGGCTATCACCAGTAGTCTCAAACTTCCTGCCTAGCATTCCCTTACAATTGCACATTCTTACCTCTATACCTGGAGATGTCAGTGATCAAATGGAGGCTCTGCCAGGTTGCTAGAATCTGACCCAGCCACACCCCCCACCCCACCCCTGCCCTGCCCCTTCTGTGTTGGGCAGGGCCCTGTGCTTCACCTGTATGTGTCTTCTGAGTAGGTTTTCTGCACATAGTCCTGTAGCTCCATCTGTGCCTTCTCCTGAAATTTCTCAATCTGGTTTGTGCCTGTCAAACCTGGATGATCTAAAAACAGAAAAGTAACCCCAAGTTTCTCTTTGTATTTAGAAAGTGTCATAGACATCTTAATCTCTTTTTATTCTTAACTTGACAAACTTATCAAATACAAGCAATTGAGCTCTGAAGGCTGGCTCAGTGAACTGGAAGTTGTCAGAACACTGGCTTTGCCTCTGTATTTTTCTAAGGCTAAGATACCCAGGAGGGGGTGTGACTCCTAGGTGGAACTTATAGCCCTTGCTGTTGAGGTCAAGGATCAGCCCAACTGACCTCCAGAGGCTTTGAGAAAAGCTATAGAGATGAAGAATGTAAGGCCAGTCCAGCATATTCTGCTTTCCACCAGGAATAATTCTGCCTCTTCAGCTGCTAGCGTCGGGCCTTTTAGTAGCTATTGCTATCCACAGAGACAGTAAAGCTGAGTTTCAATCTGCCTGGATTATATATGTTCAGAGAACCTGGGAACTGACAGAGCCCAAATAAAAAGGGCCACTGGACTGTGGTCTTATTTGGCCAATGGCTTGGTTAGGGTACAGATTGAATCTATTCAGAACATGAATCCCCAGGCACATTTCTTCAGGGCTATAGAGGCAAGGATATAATAAATGTTGTATTGATGTTAGCTAGATAGCAAAGCACTCATTATGAACGCACTGGGTTTTGTAAAATATGGAAGGGTTCTCCTACACAACTGATGACAACATGGCTGTGTGCAGAAACATCAGTAGACACAGGGCAAAGTGTCACAAGTCCCCTCCGCATATCTTACCGGGGCTAAAGAGAACTATAGCTTTAAGGTATGCGTACTCATAGCCGTCTATATCCAGTTTCGCCATGCTGTTACAGAACTCCTGCAGCTTCCAGATGTGCTCCATGACTTGCTTTATCCGGTCACCAGAAAGCTTATCTAGAAACAAATATCACAGAGCCCCTGAGGAAAACTGCTAAGAACAAGACCAATCTTTTAAGGAGCCACACAGACAAATGGAGGGTACGTTCACTTTCTAAAGAGAACCAAGTCATTTCAAGCTGGTCCAGAACTGCATTTCCAGATGAAAGTGAAGTAGTAAGAGGTGCTTGTGCCTGGACAGATGGTTCAGGAGTTAAAGAGCACTCACTCACTGCTCATGCAGAGGACTTGGTTTCAGTTCCCAGCACTACACAGTGGATCACAATAATCTGTAACACCGGTTCTAGGAGATTAGATGCCTTTTGATCTCTGTGAACACTATACACATGTGGTGCAGACACACACACACACACGAAATAAAAACTTATTTTAAAAAAAGGTACTTAAGTTAGCTGCTTTGTCCATACTGCCTCAGTAACGCAGCTAATTCACCCTGTAGTTGTCAAGGGAGTAATTCCTTTATGACAACTCATACCTCAGTTCATATGGGCTAGCCTCTGCAGGGCCATAATGAATTTTCTACTGCCACAACTGCTATTCCACTTGACTATCAAATATTAGATTGCCACTGCAACTCTGACTAGAGTTGTCCATTCACCAAAAACAGCTAGGTCAACTCTGACACAGGCTGGGCTTTGTTATCAAGGCACAAATAAATTGAATCGATACACTCTACTCCCATATCTCTAGGACCTACCTTCTTGGATGCTGTTCTGCAGGTGGTTGACAATGGCTGCCAGGATGGTGGAGAGACTCATGACCTGGGCACACTGGGCCAGGCCAAGAGTGAAGAGCTCATTCCAGCAGGCCCGTACCAGGCTGGTATTGCAGTCCTGTCTGGGAACATAAGGATAAGGCTGAGTGTGATGCATGTGGCTGACTCTAAGTATGTGAGCTGTATAGGCTCAAAGACTTAGCACCATCCACCAGGTAGCAAGGGTATGACAATGGTCTATTATATATTCAGGATCATTCCCAGGAAAATGACCAAGTCCTTGATAAAGTCTATGAAGGTTTTAACTAAAGTCCCTTAGATGATAAATTATTCTCTTAAGACTTTTTCAGGGTTAGCAAAGTGGCCCATCAGATAAAGATGCTTGCCATTAAGCCTAGTGACCTGAGTTCTACCCCCCAAAATCCACATGGTTGAGAGAACCAATTCCCCCAAATTTTCCTCTGATCTCCACATACAAGCTGTAGCATACATAGTTAAAAAAGAAAAGCTTGTTTTTTATCTATATGTACGACTGTATGGTTATATGTGCATGTGTACATTTGCATTCAGGCCAGAGGTTCAAAAGATACTCAGGGTAGAATGCTTGTCTAGTACACATACATACAAGCCCTGAGTAAAACTGGGTGGTACACTTGTCATCCCAGCACTCAGGAAATGGCAGTAAGATCAGAAGTGCAAGGTTATCCTCAGCTACACAGAGAATTTGAGGCTAACCTATGTTACATGAAATAAGTCTTACTATGTAAACCAAGCTAGCTATGGTCTACATAGCTAAATCCTCCTGCCTCTGCCTCCTAAAGGCACGAACCACTATACCTGGCTAAAAACTTTAAAAAGGAATAGTCATATGAAGGTTTCCTTAAAATTTATTAAGCCATGCATAGAAGTAGTAGTGATACACACTTAAAATCTTATCACTGGGGAGGCTGCGACAGATGGAAATCCATAGGGCTCTCTTGCTAGACAGCTAAGCCTACATGGGGAGTTCCAGGCTAGTGAGAGACCCTGTCTCAAAAAAAAAAGTATACAGTAGCTGAGAAAAATACCCGAGGTTGTCTTCTCTCCTACATAGGCATGCGCGCATGCACACACATACACACAACCCCTCTAAAGTTCATTTTTGTGAGGTTGGGGATGCATAAAGCAAAGATTCTACCACTAAGCCATATTCCTAGCTTCCCCACTGAAGTTGGTTTCCCATAACATTCTAAATCCTAATAGTCCTAGCTTGTCTCTGAGTATATGGGTGTCTGTGACTCAGGTCCTCCAGCAAAGATGAGAAGCTGGACAGATCAAATGACAAGCACTGACTACAGATTCTGAAGAGCAGAAACTCCCTAACAAGGTTGGCAGGCAGAAGAGCTAGTGCGGGAACTGAAGCAGCTCTTTGTTTAGTCAATACTCAGGAGAGTGACTGTAGGTAGCACACTGCAAAACCCTTTATTTCCCAAGCTGCCAGAAAGCTGGAGAAACTGGCCTGTCTAGACAGAGATGTATCCTCTAGGTGCCTCAGCCCAGCTACATGAAGCCATTCCCATGTCTCAAGTGCAGCCTTTATTCTGTTAGGATCACTATTCTGACCACTAACTTAGGAATAAATAGTATGTGATTTGTAATAAAAATCCCTTTAAAATATGCTAGTCTGGGCAATGGAACTCTGGAGGTGGTTTCAAACTGCTCCAATGGAAACAAAAACAAACAAAACCCACTCAGAGAAGTGGGAGCATGACTGTTTAGGCACACATCAGGACACCTTCACATAACAGTACTGACAATCCTGAGATGTCAACTATCCTCCAGATGGCATCAAGGGTAGGCCAATGTCACAGAGTTCACATGAATTTGCAAATGTTTAATAGTAACTACTTGTCCAGTTGCCCTGAGAATGACAAACCAAACTGTCCATCTCTCCTTTAATAATGAAGTATGGTGAACTACTGTCACCACTACATGGGGGCTGGGGGGAGGGGGAGGCATATGCCACCGTACCCAACCCAGTAGCACACTGCTATCTGAAGATCCCCTTGCATGTTTAGTTAAGAGCTTTATTAGCTTTCACTTCTGGAAAGGATTCTATGGAGAGGAAAACTGAAGGCTCAGAGAAATGAAGTGACTTTCCTACAGCCTTACAGCTGTCAAATGTAATTCTTATGATTCTCAATCCAGATCTGCTTACCCATGGCTATTGCTGTGAACCAGTGAACAACCTAATGTTTCCCACATATAAACTGTGCTGTTTACCCTGCAGCATGCATCCATTCACTACATTTCCAGTTTCATGTGGCTATATATGTTCCAGCAAGACTATAAGCCACAATGATAGACTGGTCCAACTGGACATTAGTTACTTAGCATAGTAGCAGAGCTGGCATTGGAACGGACAGGGAAACAGGATCACCAAACACATGAACAAGCAAGCAAGAGGGGGCTTCCTGAAAAGAAGACACAGGCCAGTAGTCCTCACAGGCTGGCCAACACTGAGGCAAGGGGATGTGTAAACACAAACCAGTACTCTGATACACTCATACTATCAAAGGCCAGACACAGCTCCTAGCAACAAGTCCCTCGCACATACAAGAAGTATCGTTTCCTTCAGTCTACTGACTACATTAATAAAATTTTGATCTCTGAATAAGGTAAATTGGAACAATCACACTGGAAAGGCCCTCAGAGACCTTGTTGGCCATTCCTGAATGGGAGAATGCCACTACTCAAGGACACCCAGGAATAAAGGCCACTTACCCAAGTGCCTGGAAGGCTGGGATTGACCTTGCCCAGTGCATGGAGAGGAAAAGCAGGCGGGATGCAGACTCGCAGATGTAATGCACATTGAGGTACTCTGGCATAGGGCTGGGCATCGTAAGCTGGAAAATAGGAGGCACTGTGACACGAGCTAAAGGAAGGGCAGGTGCCCTTGTCAACATATCCCTTTCCTAGGTCAACAAAGGTTAGCAGCCAAAGTAGCTGTCTCAGATCTCAAAGAAACTTCCAAAGACCTGTCATTAGTGGAGTATGTATCCATGTAGCCAAGGCTCCCACCAGCTCCCATGGTTTCTTGCTCAATGACTTGAGTCCAGCAATATGGATTAGGGTTCAGAGGCCTGTAAGACACTTTGCAGCTCACTCATACAAAGATATCTTCAACAGCTCTCACAGCTATATTGTTACTTGTCTTAATTCACTGACAAGTGTTCTTAAAGGTAACTTCAAGATAATGAAAGGGTACTGGGCGAAAGCCCATATGAGAAGATAACATCTCATTGGAAGAACAGCCTGTCAGGGCTCCAGATGCTCTGATGTCCACAAGGGCTCTCTAGTGTCTTGGGAAGCAACCTGAGAAGCAAGCCGTGGGCAACTGTAGTCAAGTGACTGACTAGATCTCTCTAGTACAGAGCACTGAGACAAGAGACTCATTCTGGAGACTATAGACTAGAAAGCCTTCTGATGCCCTGTCAGGAGGGCAGACACAGAAAGAGCATGGGGAAGACTGAGGACCTACTAGTATTCTTCAAAGATGGTGGCTAAGGCTCTAGTGAGCAATATACTTAAGATTAGAGTCAGGCTGCCTACTTGCTAATGAGTTTATCTGATGACTTCTCTATATAGAGAGCCAACAAGGTGCCCACCTGAACCTATGTTGGGGCCAGGCTGTCACAGGAAGGAAGAGGCAGAGCAGCCATTCCCTGATCCTCAATGGCTAGCACTACAGCAGTCTATCTTAGCAGTGATGTGCCACACTTATTGGAGGGTCACTTCAGAACCAAAGGCACTATGAAACAGTTATGTAAAGAAGCAACAGGAATATGCTTTGGAATTCAAGATTCTGCCACAATTAGAAAATGAGCTCACGCCAGGCGGTAGTGGCACATGCCTTTAATCCCAGCACTCAGGAAGCAGAGGCAGGTGGACCTCTGTGAGTTCAAGGCCAGCCTGGGCTACAAAGTGAGTTCCAGGTCAGCCAGAGCTGTTACACAGAGAAACCCTGCCTTGAAAAAACCAAAAATAAATAAAGAAAAATAAAGAAAATGAGCTCTCTGCAAGGTCTTACTTTTGAAATTGTAGACTAGCATTGGTACAGTACCTGGCTCCAGCACACTGGGGAGGCAGGTGGCACCTGTTAACTTATGTGTACTCACCTTAAATGTGACGTGTGTATCTGAAAGGAGGGGGCCTTCAACTTCAATGATGGGTGTTGACTGGTCTCTGCTGATGACATGGATGCTCCCTCCTCCACTAGCATCTATGCTATCTGCCAGGCTTGGAGGTGAAGCAGTATCTGTGGTATTAAGTGCTTTAGCTAAGGTGTCAAATGCCCTGTGAGCAAAAAAACGAAGCAGACATCAATGGCAAGTCAGTAAGCAATAGAGCTCCAGCTGATTCTACTTAAAGAAGCAATGAATGGAGACAGACAATCCAGTTCCACTCAGAAGGCAGTGAAGCTCTTCTTACTATGTATTTAGGCAATGAGCTATGTACTTTCTATCTTCACATATAATTTCTATTTTTCATAACTACCTTCCTAAGATGTAAATTATCTACACTTTATAGATCTGAGTGCTTAGGTTCACAGATGTTACCTTTTCCAATAATAGCATTCACAGGGTATCCAAAATTCTTTATAATTTAGATCTCATGTTCTTTCCCCTATGCCTAAGATCTGAATATTGCCATCAGATTGAAAATTAACAGGAAAACCAAGCAGAGGACTTGTGTGGCTCCCAGAATGCACCTATTTGGCCTGACACCAAGGCTAGAATGGAAGAGCAAAACAAAAGGGCCAAGCTACAGGGAAGAAACACCCTGAGCAGCCAGCCAATGCCATCTGGAACCAGCTAGTACTATCTATCAGTTAGCACGTACCATTCAGAAAACAGGTGCAAGCCAACAGAAACAAAAAGAAGAGGTATACTTTTCTGTGCAGGTGCATTACACAGTGCTCAAGACAAAGAACATTTGTCTGGTGAAGGCTTTGGTGTAGGGAATGAACAACAGTTCTGACTACCTTATGTCACATGATAGAAGCAGGTCCTCTTTTAGGTGGGTGCCCACAGTTAAATGTAGAAGACCAGCAATGTGTGGGGTTGTTGTGACAACTTTATAGTTCTTAATTAGACATAACTGGGGTACTTTTGAAATATGTAATTCAGTGGCACAGCACTTGTCTCGTACATAAAAAGCAGAGGTCAATTTCTAGCATCAAAAAAATAAAACAAACATTTGTAACATAGGTGCCAAGTGCTAGCATCCATCCTTATAACAGTGGCTGGAGAATATGGGATATCAGAGGGGCTCATACCGAGTAATCTCACTTGCAGATTGGTCCTCTGGCTGCATTTCTGAAGTGTCACCATTGTTCAAAGATTCACTCAGGTTGGCCAGAGAGGTCACTACATTTGCCAGTGTACCCAGAGCTCCTTGACTTGTTTCAGCCTATTAAGTAATAGTAATATAAAAAAAAATAAACAGTAACATTAGAAAACTAGCATACACATGTGAATGACTTAAGGGCAATGAAATGAAGAAGGTATCTTTTTTTTTTTTTTCTTTTTAAGCCCAGCTCCTAGACGGTGTGAATAAAGAATCACACCAGAGAGATCTTTTTGTGTATCCATTGGATCAGAATGGATCAATCTTTTTTTTTTTTTTTTTTTTTGTATCTTGGTTGTGGTCACACACACAAATCCACACACGTGATAGATACAGTGATAAAATGACAGAAAAATAGATAAAGTATATTTCTGCCTGCCCACTTCCTTGCTTCCTGCCATGATGATAATGGACTAAACCTTTAAAAGTGTCAGCCAGCCCCCAACCCCAACTTTTTGTGCTTTAGAAGAAAGTAGTAAAGAAACAACCCAGAAGAAAGGAGGAAGTATCTTCAAGTCACATGTCTGGTAATGGTTTAATAACCAGAATATTGAAAGACTTCAATAACACAATAAAAAGACAACCCACTTTTCAAAAGGGACAAAGATCTGAAGACACTTCTCCAAAGAAGATGTACAGATGGTCAATAAGTGTGTTCAACCTCACTTGAAATCAAAATCTCAGTGACTCCTCACATAAGTTGGATGTTATAATCCAAGAAAGGAACATGTTTTCCCATATGTGGGGAAATCAGAACTGTCACATATTGTTGATGGGACTAACATATTGGCGTAGTCACATTCATAAACAGTCTGGCAGCTCCTCAAAGTTTAAATTTAAAAGTTGTTCATGGCCAGCAATTTTACATGGCCAGCAATTCAAAAACAGACAATCCAATACTAATCATCTGAAGAACAGACACACAGCATGAGGCAGCCAGGCAGTGGCACGCTTTTTGGCAATGAAAGGAATGCTACAGGAACATGCTGTATCATGGATGAACCTTTTATGCTAAGTGAAAGAAACCAGTTGTGAAGGAGCCACACTTACATGATTCCCTTCATATACAATGTATTGTTAAATAATTGTTAAAAACATGGAGCCTGCTGAGCGGTGGTGGCACACGCCTATAATCCCAGCACTTGGGAGACAGAGCCAGGCAGATCTCTGTGAGCGGGATCCAGGACAGGCACCAAAGCTACCCAGAGAAACCCTGTCTCAAAAAGCCAAAAAAAAAAAAAAAAAAAAACACCATGGAGCCTAAAAGTAGCTTAGTGGTTGGCCTGGCTTGATGAGTTTCTTTTAGGAAGGTGAAAGCATTCTGGAATTGGTGGTGGTTGAATCCAGAATCATGAAAATATACTAAAATACCACAAATTTATACACTGCGAGGGTGGATTGTGAATTACATTCAGCTTATAAAAAGAAAGCCAAAAATAAATAAACCACGAAATATATGTACAAGTCCTTCTTGTCTCTGTTTCTGTCTCTCTGTGTATGTACAAATGCCTGTGTGGGTTTTGTTTTTTCTTTTTTTGTGTGTGTACACATATACCCATGTTTTGATTATAGAAATGAAAAACTAAAATCAGTAGAAGTTTTAAACACAAAATTGCTTAATAAATTATGGTAGAACCACAGAACATTGTGCAGGTCACTACAATAGGAGGCAACCTCTTGGACTAACAGACATCTTTGTCTACAAGTTCATTCTCTCTGGCTCATTTGTCAGCCTATTGCAGATTATCAAATGGGAAGGAACTGGAGCTTCTGCAAAAGGCTGCTTTAGAAAAAGTAGCTATTTCTACATCATGCTGGTAGCCAGCCAATATGTATAACAAGGGTGGGGGGAATTAATAGGGTATAGAACCATTGAATGTCCACAAAGCTGCCCTGTGATGGTGACTATGGCCAGTCAGCCCTGACTAGGGTGTCTGAAAAGCCACCAGCATCTTTAGAACAAATCCTAAAATGGCTCTATCACAAGAAGCTAATGGAGCTACAGGAAGCTATGCTTTCAGCATCATCTCTGATGGTCAAGAGGGCAGGTGTAGTTGGAAAAGCAGCCTGCACTGCAACACACAGGAGGAGAGAATGTTACCTTGGAATCCGTGGCCAGGAGAACCGTACCATCCTCACGAATCAAAGGCTGCTGGATGTTCACAAGCATCCCTGGATCAAGAAGACCTGTTTGTCTATTGAAGACACAAAGAAACCCAGAGTAGCTTCTAACATTTTCTGCACAGTGTGTTCATGCTGCATTTATCTGCCTTTCCTATCTGCAAGGTTGTTTGCTAAGAGAAAAGCTCTAACACTCAGCCTAGGGTGAGTGGCCAGCTCTCTGCTCTTGCTGATGAGCACCTCACAAAGCCAGGCTACAGGCTGAGAGAGGACAGAACACATGCATATCCCTAGGCCTTCTATATTAACTGTGGCCATTTTCCCCAAAGTTAAAATTCAAAGAATTGTTCACAGACCCTCAACTTCAGCTCTTTGTGTAACACATTTTAGATCTCTGGTTTTCCTTATTTCTGTTCTCTTGAAAACCAGTTCAGAATGTGTTAAAGAGAATGTACAAGCTAGTTTGTGGCATTATCTGGGCCTTTCTTCACCTTGGGCCTTTTGTCTATACTGGAAAAAAATAAAATAAAAGGCCTGGCTCTTTCTGAGGGGAAGGATGACAGCGACAGCAAGGGGTAAGAAGGTGGTCTTGGTCTCAGCTCTTGGCTGCTGCTCTGACCTCTTGGGCTTTTAACTCTGCATTTGGCTCTGTGATTCTTATTTAATAAAACCATTCAGAATTATAAATGAATGAATGAATGAATGAATGAATGAATAAAATAAAATAAAAGGCCTGTACTCTGAGTTACAAACAGCTATTTTCCTGTATGAATGAAGTCTAAACTGCAGGATCAATTGTGCACCAGAGTGACCCTCAGCAATGTTAAGTGAACTCCAAAGGGGAGAACGAGGCATGCCAGGGCTGTGGCAGGCAGGTGAGAGCCATGTGTGTGCCCTTTCCAGGGACATCTGCACTTCCTCTGGCCAGTTTGGAGGCCAATCACAGTGCTGCTCTGTGTGAACAGGAGACTGACCTTGTTCCATCCTTGTCTGCCACAAAAGTGGGAGTGGCTATCAGAGGACTTCTCAGGTCTTTCCGGATATAGATCTTCTCAGTCGAAGCAGCACAATTGCTTGGTTTCTCCCGTTGCACATCAAAGGGCTTCCGTTCACTTTGTACAGCTTAAATTACACATTTAAAGAAAAAGAGTAAAATGAATGAACACCATAACATAAAGTGGTCTCTTAGCAAATCTGTAACTCTGGTGTTTAGTTACCATGGGCTTTCTAAACAATGGAAAGAAGAGGAAAATCAAATAATCTCAATACAAAAACCTAAAGGTAAACAGATGGCTCAAGATGGCAGGTGCTGCCTGCTGAGAAACTGCCATTCTGGTGTGACTTGAGAAAGCCAACATAGTCCCCTGTGTTTTTACTTCTGTTACTAACCAGTTGGGCTCAGTCCTGGATAAGAAATGCCTATCTTCAAGAGGACCCTTCATAGAGATTATCCTATGACACAAATGGTAGAGCAACCCCTCCAGAGTCCAATTCCAGCCTGAAGTGCTTCAGCAAACTGAAAGCTGTTAATTGTATACAGCAGTTTCTCTTCCAGCAACCTAGTGTAAGAATGGGTATATAGGAGCGGGAGAAGGCTCAGCAGCTAAGAACATGTTGCTCTTGAAGAGGACCACCGTTCAATTCTCAGCACTCACATCAGACAGCTCACAACTCCCTGTAACTTCGGTTCTAGGGAAATCCAAGGCCTCTGTAGCTACCTGCATCCACATGTACATAACACACATAGACACATACATATATGTAATTAAAACAAAAACGACTTTAAAAAAATGACAGGTATGTTTGTTACAAGCAACCGAAGAAAAGTAGATCTTGGGGATGGGGTGGGGTGTACAGTACATGTATGTACAGAGGCTAGAGGGCAGCAATGAATGCTTTCTACTATTGCCCTCCACCTTTGTTTTGATTCAGGGTCTCTCAATGACCATGGAAATCACTGATTGGATAAACTGGCTGGCCAGCAAGCTTTGGTGATCCACCTATCTTCCTCTAGTGCTAGAAATTATAGGCAGAGTAACAACACCCAGCTATTACATGGGTGCTAGAGATCAGAACCCACAACCTCATTCTAGTACAGCAGGCACTTTACATATTGAGCCACCTCCCCAGCCCACAAACTATTCTTAAAAGAAAGCAATGAAGCCTTGGATCAAGATGCCCTACTACTAAGCTGAAAGGCAGTTGGACCTTGAGTTTGCAACTATGCCTGTGATTGCCCCAGTTTAGTCCCATCACTGCTTACAACTAAGGATAGCCTGACAATATGTCAGGGCAACCCCACCCTAAGCTAGTCATGTATGGTTACAAACATACTTCTTGTTCCCCAGTGGATTTTGCATTGTCCCATTCCTAGAATGGGAAACAATTCTGAAATCCATTGGCTCTAATCTTTCCAGGAGCCATGCAGCACTGTTAGCGTGGTGTGAGCCCTAACTCTGTTCCTCTCCATCCCTGCTATACTCTCAAGAATACAGCACTGCTCTCCTTGACTTCTTTTGTGTTGCTACTTTGGGACCCGGTTCTTTTGATTTCACCATCAAGAATTGACCCAATGGTGTGGTGGTGGTGCATGCCTTTAATCCCAGTACTTGGGAGGCAGAAGCTGGAAAATCTCTGGAGAATCAAGACCAGCCTGGTCTACAGACAGCCAGGGTTACATGGAGAAACCCTGTCACAAAGGAAGGGAGGGAGGGAGGGAGGGAGGGAGGGAGGGAGGGAGGAAGGAAGGAAGGAAGGAAGGAAGGAAGGAAGGAAGGAAGGAAGGAAGGAAGGAAGG